>BCLH01000469.1:72051-159676 GCA_001602315.1 Zoysia pacifica
GTACCGCCCGCTGGCGTCGGGGTGCCGGCGCCCTGCGGCGCCCCGAGCGTCGTCGGACCCCTGCCCACAAAACAGTTAGCCAACAAACGAGATGCGAAGACAAAGGAGCAAGAACCTTACCTCGCCGACCGACGCCGGACCCAGATGGCTGGACGGCGCGGAGTTTGGCCCCCTCGACGGAGAGGCGACTGTGGGTGTGGTTCGAGCGGGCTCCACAGGACTCTCGGAGCTGACAGCCACCGCCCCCAAGGGGTCGGTCTTCGCCTTCTTCGCATGGCGACGCGGCACCCGACGGCGCAGCGGCATGATCCGTCGGCGCTTGGCGACGCCGAAGGCCCTCGTCCCGGTCAGTCCTTGGTCTCGGAGGCGTCGAATGGCCTCCAGGTGAGATCGGATCGTCTCGACCTCGGTCGCCGAGAGCTTCGACTTCCAGGACACCGTCGCTCGGGGCACCGCATCTTCGAAGGCCGGGAGCTGAGGGTCGGCGTTGTCGATGTAGAACCATGACCCCCGCCAGCCCTTCAGCGAGGTCTTCAGGTCAACCTCGATATACTCCTGGGACTCCCGAGTCTGGAGCATGATGCTCACGCCGTCGACGCGCTTGCTGACCCCTGTCTCCTTCGACGTCTGGAGACTGGCGAGGAAGAAGTACCTCCACAGCAGGAGGCTCGGCCGGATTTCCAGATACGCTTCGCAAAGCGTGACAAAAACGGCGGCATGGAGGACTCCGTTCGGCGCCAACTGGTGGAGCCAGGCGCCGTATTGATTCAGGACCCCGCAGAAGAAGCTGGAGACGGGCAGCCTCAGCCCGCGCTCATGATACGCCAGGAAGCTGACGATCTTTCCGGGCGGCGACGCAGACACGGCATGGCTATAGCCAGCCACCCAGCCCGCCGACTCCTTCCGCGGGATCATCCCAACGGTGGTCCACCTCTCGAGCAGAGCATCATCGACGCACGAAGCCTCCCACTCAGACATTTTTTCAAATGGCAGAAACGGAAGCGCGAACTACGGCGATCGCCGGACCTAACGACACTGCGATGAAGAGCGGAGCCAACGATCTCTCGCGCAAAGCACAGAGACAAAGCAAGGAAGCCGGTTGAAAGCCCAAAGTTACCGCGCTCCTCCTTTTAAAGGACACGGGCAGTTATAGCGCCTTCCACGATCGGCCGAGGAGTAACTGCTCGGTCGAGGTGTCGCGCCCCAAGACGCACCCCAGCGGTTTGCCCACGAGCCGCCGACGAGCGGGCCCGGGCTGAACCTCGCCGTCTCCGCCGCAGACGGAACGGTAACAATTACTCCGACAAGACGGTTGTCAGAGCACGTCCGACAGGCGACGTGACGCGGGCGCGTGGACCGTCGCGCCCACGATACCGTCCGATGGAGTTCGAGCCAACTGGCCGGATCGGCCGACGGTTCAAATTCCTGGACGGCCCGATTGCCCTCCGCGTGGAGGCACGGGAGCTGTCCGATCCCCGTAACCGCAACGGCGGGTCCAAATAAGGGGAGGCGACCGAACGAAACCCCCCGCGTTTGGCTGATCGACAGCCAAGGCCGCCGGGCCGAACCATACGTTCAAGCGCTGATCACGGCTAAGCCTAGGCGCGACGCTGATCATGGGCAAGAATTGCATCGAACCGGTCCGACCTAAGCGTCTCACTGAACGAAAGACCGAGAACGAAACCCCTTGTGATCGACTGATCGATAGTCGAGGCCACCAGGCCAAGTCAAACAATCGGACGCTGATCATGACCTCGGTCTAGGCACGATGCCGACCACGGACAGCGCCTCGAAGCCAACTCTCCAGACGTCCTACCAAGCGTAAGGACCGGGATCGACCTCGGTTCGACCTTAGCCAATCGGCACGACTGCCGATGCCTGGCCGATTCCCCGGATCGCTCTAGGACCGAGTGACGACCCGGCAGCGCGGTTCTGATAGGATCAACCGCCAACGAAAGGTGGTCTGCATTACGATCCAGCCCACGATCGACCCTTTGGGTCGCTCGAGGGCTCGGGGGCTATGCCCTACGGGCGCGCTCGTGCGCACCCGTAGGAACACGACAAACTTTCGGAACGACCAGCCCGACACCGCCTCAATCAGAGACCTCGAAGCGGCATCAGGCTCGGGGGCTACTGTCGGGATCGCGTACCCCGGGTACCCAACAGATCGCACTCCAACAGGAGAAAGTCGAGGGTCGGATGGCACGGGTTCCGACCCCTTCGCGACGACCTACGGCGGCCATATCTTGGCCGCGCAAGGGCGCGAAGACCCCGGACTCCGAAGATCGACCCTCGGGAGCGACCCCCAGGAGGTAGGTATCGCGTTATGGTACATTTACCCTGGGGACCAGCTGCCATCCGTCCCGACGAGACAGGACGAGATTCACCACGGCGACACTCCAGCAGAAAGCTGCGACGGCTACCAGACACGACGGGACAGCACTGTAGCCGGCGCAGTAGCGCCGGACGAGCATCACGGTACCTGCCGTTGTGCCCGACGCGACAGGTCATGACCATGCCTGGACAGAACAAAATGATGTCGACAATGACGAAAGGGCCCACCTGTCGGCGAGACGGCAGGATCGCGTAGGGCCCATTGCCTGTAACCTCAGGGCCCCTTCTATATAAAGGGAGGCCCGGGGAGCGATAGAGACAACGGTCGAACACCACCGCAAGCAACAACCACAAACACACGAAAGACAAACTTGAGCCCCACCAGAACCCGGGAATCTTTGCACCGTTCCGAGCAGGCATCCCCCATTCTCTCACGTTCTGGGTCCTCCCGCAAAGAAATCTTCCCGTCTTGTAATATTATTCTTGAGATAATCCGCTCTCTGGACGTAGAGTATTATACCGTTCGAGTGGCTTGAACCAGGTAAAAATTCCCTTGAGTCTACCTCAGATTAGGCCATATCGAATCCGAAGGCATACCATCCCATGATCGTATATTTACTGTGCCGGTGGTCAGAACGCCGACAGTAGAGACGTATTTATAGCCGGAGAGGATTGGCGTAAGTAGCGATCAGAATCAGATTTTCAGATGCCAATAAAATGACGGTCAGCTGTCAGCGCGTTGCTTTCGTGACTTGCCTAATCGTAAACGCTGCAGATTGGGAAGCCCAATATCTCCGACTAACTACCTTCCCAAGGAGTTTGTACATCGTTTCCTATATATATTGGATGTCACCTTGATTGATTGGTCCTATTCTTAGAATGAAGAAAATGAGCACAGCAGGGTATCTATATATAGAAGTTAATTAAGGTTATCCGAATATATTAGCAACTAGAAAATTTTCAAAAATGAATATTGTTAGGAAAATAATTACGTTCAGAATGGAAGAAGCAACTCAGGTTTGAGTAGGGGGCAAAACGCACGTAGTGTATCCAACTATTTGATCATTTTTGGGTATTGTTTTGATTATTTTTAATCGTTATCCGATAATCTTGGAGGCTTAATTAGAAATGGATCATGCAACATGTACCAGAGCAGGATACGAAGCGATTGCGAAATAAATCGACCGACGACGTGCGATGGCTTCATCTTGTTATCAACTCGCAAAATCCTCTGTTGAGGTGCAAAACTTATATACTAGTTGATTTTCCGCGTGAAATGGCCCAATTTCATGGAATGCGCCCGTTTCTATTTATAGTGATAGAGTGGCCTAGGGCAAGTATAACAAGTTGATTTTCCGCATGTTGCTACAAGAATTTTTTTTAAAAAAATCTCTATCTCTATCTCTTATCTCTACTCTTTAAAAAGCACAGCTTTTTTTTCTATATCCACCCGACAAAACGTCCGCAACGGAGAAAGTTATACTACATGCACATAAAAAAATACACCCAGAGTTTTTTTTTTTACAAATCGACGGTTCAAATCTCTCTCCAGTTCAAATCTCTCTCCAGTCACCCTATACAAATCTAACGGTTAACTTCTTTTGAATCTCTCTTTTTATAGGCCCACAAAAATCATTGTTCGTTAAGATTTTAAGCCCTCAAAAACTATTGTTTGTTAAAAAAAATGCGAACATTTTGTTACCTCGTTGGATCACAACAAAAACTATTTTAACGTGAAAGTTGTTATGGGAGGGCAAAAATGAGTGTAAAAGCTTTGTTGTGATAGAAGGGCGTTGTGATTGGTACGGTTTAAACAATTTTCTCTCTTTTTTTTTCCTGGGCCATGGACGGGCTGATAATCCATGGATAGCTCCAATAACTTTTGCAGATTTAGTTCTAACAACCACCGAATAAAGTCAACAGTTCGAAATCTCGAGGATGAACAAATCGATGCGCGTATTCCGATCTTCACAGAACTCGTGCTGTCCTACATGTATTTACTAAATTTTTATTTTTTCCTAAGTATCTGACATGCTATTTGATTATGAACTTCATATATGGTTAGGATAAAAAAATATTTGTCAATCAAATCCTTACTGTCAGTATTTTTTCTTTAATATTTTATGAATAATATTAAAATAAGTGTGTACATATAATCATGATGCATATTGATACATGTGCAATATGAGATTAGAATAAAAACAGACAGAAACAGTTGGAAAAAAAAACTATCCCATTTCAGTTTTCATATTTATTTTATCGGACGCGCCAAAACGAAAACGTGAAAAGCGGTAAGAAATAAAGCGGGAAAAGTTCTGGAACTCAAAAAAGAGAATAACAAAATAATTCGGACGGTAATACGTCGATAATAGTCGAAAACCAGTAATTTAAGTCGGAAACATCATCCTAATAAAAGTAATACCAAAAAATAAATATATTTAATTTTGCACATCCTGACATTTGTTTCTTATATTTCTATATGTTATTGTCACTTCTGTCTCACTACCTTCAGTCTTCATCGCTCTTGGGCCTTAGCTTGAAACCAAAATGGGCCCTAAGCATCGAAGATATCAGGGATAGAATAGACCCATGGGCTGCCAGTCATCTTCCACCTTTCCAGTCATTTCCATTGAAATCTTCCTATACATTCTCCGAAGGAGGCCAGACATCAATGGGCACTCCCTTCTCCTGCAGGCAGATGGCAGGGGCACTGCACGGCCACGCGGATGGCGGTGGCCGTGCGTGCGGCTCCGCGACGCGGATGGCGCTGGCCGTGTGTGCGGCTCCGCGACGGCAGCGGTGGCTCTGCGCGCGGCGTGGTGACGTATGGCTGCAGGCTGGCGACGCGAACTGCCGCCGCCGGTCGTGCGGAGGCGGGGTGCCGGCTCAGGATCTGGTTACTGCTCCCTTAATTCCTCCTCGGATTTTTTCCTATATTGCGAAAAAGGGTAAGAAATACGGAAATATCCCGACTCAAAACGGGATCTCGAGAATACGGTCGGGATGAGACTAAACCGTTTTCGATACCGTTTTAGTGTGCTTATTCTCGTATCCCGTCCTGTTTTCTATTTTTTTCGAAGAATTTGAAAACGAGCGGTTAAAAATCGAAAAATGACACCGGGATGGTACATAAATTTCCCTTACGGTTTTTATCCTTAGATAGGAATATATTCAGTATTATATTTCTGCTACAATTATTGAAGTACGTAAAGAAAATATATCTACATTTATTTAAGAATTTCAAAAACACATCAAATTTTAGATATAATGTATGCAAATTTTAATCTTTTATGATGATAAATTATTAGAATTTTTTAATTTTAATATACTAGTTTTTTAATTTAATATTTTTTTACCGTAGATTTAGCACGGGCGACTAGTTATAAGAAAAGGATGTGATACTAATGAAGAAACTTCTTAGTACATATAAAATTTGTGATTCTATGTACATTGATCACAATGTATTTATTGTTATTAGAATTAATGTAATAATTGGATAGCGAGATGGAGATAATCACCTTAAGAGCTGAATACTAAATGCTCATTTTCAACGTAGAATTTTCACAAGAATCGTACAAAAAATTCATATGAATTAATTCAATTTAATGGAAAAATAATATAGAAAATAGGAAAAAATCATCCATCCCCAAGGAGGCCAAAAATGTGATCTAGATACTACATCTGTTCCAAAATATATAAGGTCAAACTTTTTTAACTTTTACTAATAATATCTAGTAAACTACATAATTTCTAATGTAAATATATATTTTTTATGAAAGCTTATTTCATGATATATCAAAAAAAATATAATTTTTATATGACAAAACATTATTAATGGTCAAAGTAATAAAAATTTGACTTTGACTAAACCTAGAAATCCTTATATTTTAGAGAGGGAGTAGATTTTTTTTCCAAATAGCATTTTCATTTCTTGAGAGGTCTAAACATACGATTTAGATAGATTTTTTTTTCAGATTGCATTGACATTTTTTGAGAGATTAATAAAATTTATTCTGTAAAATAGGGAGTAGAACATTCATTAAATGTATGACTTTAAAATGTTTTGCAAATCTATGAAATTCAATTTAAGCAGAGTTTATGGCCCTGCAGTTTGGAATGCGTCTATTTCTAGGTCTCTTACTTTGAAATTGAACTGATTTCTATAAAATCTCCGTAAAATTATTGTGAAATTTTTGCGTTCCAAACGCGGTCTAAATTAAAAATATGCACAATATCATAATATGGGTTTGTAATGCTAAGACGAATTAACTACATAAACAAAGAAAAATATAGAAAAAGCAGTACTGCTCCATGGAAAATATTGGAAAGCAGTACTACTCGCCGGAAGAGACCACGCTTGGTGTCCAGTGACTGAGTTTGCGACCAAATAAATTTGCATCTGCCTAACCTTCTCCCTCTGATAAATCTCTCTCCGCATTTTCTCCTCAGCAGCCCGCACGGCTCTGGTGTCGAGGCATCCACCCACCTTTCTTCAACTGCCGCACGGCTCTGGTGCTTGTGACGCTCGTGGCATGGAGGAGCGTGCTGCTGTGGCATCAAAGGCATGGGTTGAGGCGCTATCAGCAGTTCCACAGTGGGCTAGGTGAAAATGGAGGAGAGCATTGCTGGTGGAAGGAGCAGTGGCATAGCCAGCTGGGTGGGCCGCGGCCCACTCTGAAATCTGATAAAAAAGTTACATTTAACACTGTAAATGCACTGTAGCAAGCGTTATAAGTAGCCGCGGCCCATCTTTTCTTCCGTGTGGCCTACTCTAGCTACATCTGGGAAAGAGTGGTTTCAACCTGTGGCTCTCCCATTATATGGGAGTAGGTGGAAGAAGTATTGAAATGTCAAATGCCTACCAAGCTTCAGGAGCTGCAACGACAACGCAGAGGAGGCTGAGCGGCATGGTCATTTAATGGGGAGAAAATAATGTGACGCATTAAACACGCCGCTTTCAAGAGGCTTGCGGACACTGGATGGACCAGAAGGATTGGTTATTGGGAGACGTGAGGATGCGAAGGGCAGCCGGATGTGGCTAGGCTCGTGAAATTGGATGGTGTTGATTTTGAGGTGACGTGGAAGCACGAGAGAAGAAAGAATACTCTTTAGTGGGTTGCACTATATAGCTATTATATATATGCAATAATCAAATATTTCATCATTGGATTTTGTATACAAAGAGCATACTAAATTTCACTACTCTTCAATGTCGGGTCATAAGGTTCTGCAGTGTCAATCAAACTGTGCGATACTCCTCACACGATACTGCTGTAAACGGTAATCAATGTCGGGTCGTAGAAACCGATACTGAATCAACTTATCAGTATCGGTCAAATGACTTCACCTGGTCGACACTGATAGCTGTGTCTTCAGTGTCGGTGGAGATGACGCCAGCGAGATCGATACTAACCATAAAAACAGCAGTGTCGGACGGCATGATATCAGTGATCGACAGTAGTATCAATAACAGCAATGTCGAAGGGCATGAAATCATCAGGCCGACACAAGGAACTAGAAAAGCAGGGTCGAACGACATGATATCAGCTGACCGATACTAGGAACAAAAACAGCAATGTCAGTTGGCATGATATCACCCAAACGACACAAGTAACTATAGCGGCAGTGTCAGACGGCCTGATATCATCTGACCGACACTGCTATTAGTTACACCAGTGTTGTTTATTATGACGTCATAAAACCGACACTGATATTTTCACTGTGGTTTTGGTTGTGTCAACGTCATGCAACCGACACTGCACTCACTACCAACAGTGTCGGTCTCAAGTATGACAATTTTCATGACATTGTTTACATGACTCTTATGTTATATATTATGACGTCACGTGGCCGACACTACTTCCTAGATCAGGGGTATCGGTTTCTGTGACATCACAAAATCGACACTTTCATGTATTTCAAAAAGAGCCATTTTAATAACATAAATTAAATACAAATAACAGATTAATAAAATATATTGACACAGACAATGTATTCACAAAGTGAATGTTTAGGGTCCCAGATGTACACAAATTCATCCACTGCAACAGCTTAATTTACACATATACATGAATACTTCACGTAGAACTAACAACTAAAATTTCATTTGCTCGATCAACTCCTGTCTTGTTCATTAATTCTCTTCTACCCAACCTCAAAGTTTTGGCGAATTAGTTCAGAATTGTGATATTTCTCGCACAAATTAGCAAGTTCTGGATGTGTTACCACATCAACTAAAAACTCATAATATTTATCCATTAGATGAATAAACTCATGCATTATGAAGCAGATCATCCGAGGTGCAATGTCATTGAGTGTGGCTTCATCAAATTGGCTTTCTTGCACTTGCACCTGCTTGTCTGCCTGCAATATTAAGAACATAATTAGTAATTACTAAAATGCAAATATCAGTACAGTGTAAAAATGCATATAACAATAGTACTAAAACTGCAAGTACTTATATTTTTTCATATATAATCATTGTTGGGCAATGTCATGTATTTTTTACAGCTAGCTTCTAAGCACACATAGTAGCCACAATGCACACTGTCAAGAGCCTGTTTTGCACACTTTAGGAACAAAATGTAAAGGTTAAAAGTCTCAAAGATATAGACAAAAATATAGTGATATAGATTATTCAATTATGGTGTAGTAGTACCAGATTTGTGCGATATTTTTTCTTTTCGTTTTGGATGGTGTTTTTCTCTATGCTTGATATAGAACTTGTAATTAAGAACTGTCACCGATAAGAAATATTGTGTCATGATTATGAATATCAGATCATTAAAGAATTAAAATGATATTAGAGGTCTTTACGATCAATGAAGTCAACTATCCAAGCCTTTCTATATTTTTAGATATATCATGAAAGAGATCCAATGATATATAACAAAAGAAGAGGGTACAGAATAGAAAGACTTTTGCTCTCGGTTCGGGTTCCAACGCTCTAATGTACTTGACTCGTATGGCAACACATATCCGATATCGCAAGTCGCAAGATATATGGTCTAGGCTGCCACTCTCATCTCACTTAGTCCGCATTCAGCATCGAGCACAAATACAACTGAAAAGTACATTGTGCCTATAATTTGATTATACTAGATTATGTTTATTGTCCAGATGACATATAGCAATAGCAGCCTTCCTATATATAAGAGAATTTAGGACATGTGTCATAGTAGTGTTGGTCAAAGATAATGTCAGCAATAGCGACACTATACGGTAACAGTCTCGGTCGCTGATGTCATCAAACCGACATTGTAATTCACACAACAATTTCACAGGAGAAACATAGGAATCAGAAATTTTATCTTTGTGTCAAAGAAGATTTTACAATGTATCCATAAACTAAAAAATAATATGCATATATATATATATATCAAAAATGTCATATAGCATTTCGAAGGCACAAGAATTGAGAGAAACAATGGTGGGAAAGGATGCGACTTACAGTTTGCAGATTGTCGGAATGGGAGAGGGGAGGCGGCTTACAGCTTGCAGATTGTCGAAATGGGGAAGGAGAGGCGGCTTACCGAGAAAGAATGGTTGAGGGTACTTACATTAGGGTTTCGGAGTGGGTAAGGGGGAGAGGAGACGTCGGGAGACCGAAGCCATACGTAGCAGAAAACGCAGTCGGCGCCGAGGTCGGAGGCGAACATGCAGCCGGAGGTCGAAGGAGGACGCGCAGCCGCGACCGGTTCCGGAGCCAAGGAGGACGATCGAGTAGCCCCGGCCGGTGCCGAAGGAGAAGCGACGGGAGCGGCAGCGGCGGGTTTAGAGTTGGCGAAAAATTTCGGCAGCGTAACAGCGTCGTGCATGAAATGAAAGGGCCACCAGGTTTAATGTGGAACGATGCGACAAGTCCCGCTTATATAGTAAGATTAATAATGTCGGGCACTATGACTTCATGATAACCGACACTACAAACACTGTTAATAACTTCAACAATATCTTTAATGTTTTTTTCCTCGAAGTATATAATGATATTTGGCCTACAATTTCATTTTAGTAAATTACCGTGTGTGAGGAATCTGACAAATTTCTGTTTGAGTTTTTTTGAGTACTTTCATGAAAATTTTAGTTCTAATGGAACTATAGGTTACCAATCATTATGGCACTATACGTTATGAGTATAAAAAAATGTTGAATGTAAGCTGAAAGTGATTACAAAATTTATAAAAAAATATGTTATAAAATGAAATAGGAATGCTTATCATCTAAAAAATATTGTACAAAATAATGGAACATTTGACGCCTAAAAAAATTTGAAATAATTTAAGTTATGTTTGCTGAGTTACGTTGTAATTTCGGTCAAGTCCGACCGACCCTACAGAAGTAAAAGACTGACAGTGTGGCATTACTATATCGGACTAAGCTGATGTCATCCTGCCCAACACTGTTAATAAGTTTAATAATTTTTTATTGTTCTTTCTTGACGTATATAGTGATATTTGATCTATAATTTGATCTATAAATTGCGTTGTGTGAGGAACCTAAAAAATTTCTGTTTGAATTTTTTTGAGTCTTTTCTTTAAAGTTTTAGTTCAAATGGAACTATAGGTTAGCAATCATATAGCACTACATGTTATGAGTGTAAGAAAATGCTGAATGTAGGTGGAAAGTTATAAAAAAATTTATAAAAAAATACGTTCTAAAATAAAATAGGATTGCTTATCATCTAAAAAACATTGTACAAAAAAATAGCACATTTTTTGTTTAAAAAATTGAAATGTTTTGTTATGTTTGCTGAGTGACGTTGTAATTTCGGTCACTTGCAACCGACACTATAGAAGTAAAAGACCGACACTGTTGTTATTGTAATGTCGTTTATTGGTGATGTCATATCGACCGACACTACTAACTAAATCCTACTCAATCTCACCTATATATATGAATCCCGCCCCCCATGCTTCTCACCCGCCAGCTGCCGCCCCTCAGCCGCGGCACACTCCTTAGCCTCCTCCTGTCACGCTGTGCGTATGGTCCTTCTTTAGTTGTTACTTATGATGCCCAGTCACGCATGGGTAGCCTGGTCACTGGGTGAGCATATACAAATTCTATATTTCGATTTTCATATGCGTTTGCAACATCATTTGTTTACCAGATCTGTTACTCTCATTTGAAGCAGGTTATCAAATCAAGTTTGGTGTCCTGTAATCTCTGTCAAGAGGTTTGATACAGCCCAGAACTTTGTTCAAACTCTGTTCAAGATGTTTGACAGAGCCGAGAACTGTCTTCAAGAGGTTTGACGGAGCCTGAAATGTCAGGGTCCGCGTGTACCCCTGCTCAACGGCGGCGAAGTCCTCGATGGCCGATGCCTGTCACTGGTTTGGCTCGGCCTGCCCCCGGTGGAGAACGTAGAGATAAAGTACAAGATTTAAGCTAGAAGACTAGAAATATAATGATGACAGTAGTGCAAAGGCGAGATAAGATGCAGACGTTGTTGATGAATGTCTGCATGCTCTTCACCTTGCGGTGGCCGACGCAAGGTGAAGAGCATGCGGACACTCATCAACAATGTCCTCATCTTTTCTCACTCTTGCACTACTGGCATCATGATATTTCTAGTCTTTTAGCTTGCATTTTGTATTTTATCTCCACGTTCCTCTCCAGGCGCGGACCGAGCCAGACCAGTGACAGGCATCGACCTCCAAGGACCTCGTCGCCATTTAACAGGAGGTAGACGCGGCCCCTACAGTTCTTGGCTCTGTCAAACCTCTTGAAGACATGTACTCTATTTGTAATGATTTTGTAAAATGCCAGTACTGTAATTTGTAATGATATTTCTAATTTGTAATAATCTTGTCCATATGTTCATCGAAGATTTTTGGATATGTTAATTGGCACTCTACTGTAAATGTCGCTCAAAGATGACGTTAACATTCACCGACACTACTGCTAGTTGTAATATCGGTTTTTGATGACATCATACATGAACGACACTATTGTACAATGTCATGTTGGTTTATGCTGACGTCATACTTGAACGACACTATTAGCTCGAGCCCACTAAAAGGATCCAATTGCTATAAAAGGGGTCGCAACTGTGCTCTTAGAACCATCTCGTCTTCTACATCTCTTCGAACCATCTTCCAACCATCTTTCATCTCTGTGCGCTTCTTAGATGGCGGCCCAGAGAGTGCAGGAGCTGGAGAGGCAACTTCAGTAGTCGGAGGCTCTGCGGGTGTCCCTCAGCCATGATCTTGACGCTCTGCGGGGATCCATCTGGCTTCAAACCGACATGACATCGGACATCTTCAATATGGTGAACGGTGCTGTGAAGAAGCTGAAGCTGGGGAGTCTGCAGTTCCCTTTACGCCAAGGGGGTCTCCTGCCCACTTCCTCCATGCCATGCATCTACAAGAAGGGATGCTGAGTCGTCTCCCAGAGACGATGGAGTCGGAGCGTCGGGAGCTAGCGCATGCAGTTGTGGACCGCATACTGTCTGCGGTAAAGGTATGCTAGCCTGACTTCCCCTTCGACACCCTCGTTCAGCTGACGTCCCATCCCAACGCAGTGACTAGGGAGGCAGAGGCGAGCATCATGCGCTTCTCCACCGAGATGGCCAACTCAGCTGTTAAAGAGGAGGAGGAAGAGGAGGACTCGAACATGGAAGAGTAGTTATTATAAGTAGTAGCAGAAGTAGTAGTAGTAATTTTATAATTTTATAAGTATTATGTTCTCAAGTTATGTAAGTTATAAATATTATTACTACAAGTTAGTAAAAGTTCTCGGTTTCTAGTTTTAATATCGGTTTCTACTGACAACACACATGACCGACACTATTGCTAGTTGTAATATCGGTTTATGCTGATGTCATACAGGAGCGACACTATTATATATTGTAATGTCGGTTTACGCTGACGTCATACTTTTCCGACACTACAATGTGATGTAACTTTAGTCCCACCTCGACTATATTTGGTAGTGTCGACCAACTTATAAGCTCTGGCTGTCTATTTGTTGGTGAGAAATTGTGTAAACTGTATGGCACAGGTTCGCAGTGGAGGTTACGCAGAACCTGCGTAACCTCCACAACGAACCTAGTCATATCATTATACATTCTTCTTTTTTAAATATAATCCATTCTACTGTCGTTTATGCTGACGTCATTTTGGACCGACAATATTGATTTATGTAATGTCGTCTGCCACTTACGTCATACTTGACCGACACTATTACTTGTACTTTAGTCCCACCTCGACTATTCTTGCAAGTGTCGACTGGTTTATAAGCCTTGGATTTCTAACGTTTCTTGAGGAAGCATGTAAACTGTATGTCCATATTGGACATTGCAGTGGCCGTGCAATGTCCAATGTGGACATATTATTGTACGTTCTTTTTTTTTTTATTATATAAATTATATATTACAACGTATGGAACAATAGTAATTTGGAACGGAGGGAAAAATATTAGCCTTAATATCACAAAACAAGAGGACACATTTATAATATAATATTTAATAATTATATTACAAATAATTCGAGTACAAAACTATGACAACTTTAATTATTTAGCTTGAACTAACTTCCCTTCGCCATCATTGCGCATGTAAGGAACAAGGGATGAATAACTAAGGCTTGCTTCAAAGATATTTATCATTTTTGTATTCGCAAAAAAGGGCATCTCATCAAACTGGTTGTATTTTTCATCATCTGTGACATTATCAACCCCGATAATCCTTTGTTTTCTAGGGATAACAATGTGCTTCTTCTTGTGTTCGGGCTCTGAGAACATAAAACACTTGCGTGACACATTGTGGGAGTATCCATGGGTCGTCTTTTTGACCTTTGTTGTTTAGGGACACAAGGGTGAAGCCCATTTCATTCACCTCTACACCTTGTGGGTGCTTGACCCTTTCCACTTAAATAGAGGGATCTGTAAAGTTGTTCCATAATTGAGTTCTCAAATTTCATCAATGTATCTATAATATGTGTTCTTGTTTCCCTCACTGTCTTCGGCATGTACTCTAACACCATTATTTTGGTGCTGGCTCTTGTCATCCTTTGTCTTGGTATAAAATATGAAGTCATTGATGTCATATGCTTGCCATGACGTAACTAATATTAAGGGACCACCGTCCAATAAACGCATCATTTTTCCATCTTTTGTTTTACCAATCGGGAGGTTTTGGTGCTTCAACCATGTCGTGAAACATCTTTTTGCTCTTTCATGATCCAATCCTCTGTGGAATGTTTATTTTTTTCACGAAGCTGTTGCAAGTGTTGTTGGATGTATGGCGCTGCAATATGTAACTGATGAAGGATGCTATAATGTGCATCTCGGACTCTTACAAAACTCTGATCGTTGAATGTTTTCCTTCCTTTTGTTCTTTTCCTTAGGAGCCTCCCCTTGTGTCGTGACACCGGCACACATATTGATTTTTCATCTTTCATGTAATCGTTGTAGCACTCAAGAACCTCCTCAGCTGTGTAGTCCGCTATCATGGAACCCTCAGGGTGAGCACAATTGCGTACATAGCCCTTCATAATAGATATATAACGCTCATACGGATACATGTGATGCAGATAAACAAGGCCGAGGACAAAAATTTGATCTGCTATGTGAATCATATAATGCTCCATCACATAAAAAAAGATAGTGGGAAGCACATCTCGACTTGGCACATAGTCTCCCTCATCTGTTTACGTGTCTTCTCCAACTCAGCAATTTCGATTACCTTCTTGGATATAGCGTTGAAGAAGTGGCACTTTCGTATGATGGCCATCTTTATGTATGGTTGTTTGACAACTCTGATTGCAATAGCGAGGAAAAGGGTGAGCATGGTATGACAGTCTTGAGTGTTGTACCTAGTCATCTTTAGCTCAGACATTGAAACGAGATTCTTAACATTCGATGAGATACTTGTGGGGACTCTAACACCACCTAGACACTTGCATATTGATTTTTTCTCCTCAAGTGTAAGGGTAAAGTTAGCTGGTGAAAGGTACAACTTTCCATTTGGTCTTATCTGAGGATGAAGTTCTGGCCTTATTTCCAATTTTTGTAGGTCCCTACATGCTCTAAGTCCATCCTTTGTCTTGCCTGAGATATCCAATAAGGTACCAATCGCGCTTTCAAAAACACCCTTTGCAACATGCATAGTATCTATGGCATGGCCAATCTCTAACTCTTTCCAGTATGATAAATATCGATAAAATATTTATTGTTTTTTAAACAGTATATCTCCTGGAGCCTTATCATTTTTCTTCTTTTTTTCCTTTCACTACCTTACTGAAAACGATATGGATATTTCTGACCAATTCAAACATAAATTTACCATCACGATTGATCGATGTCAAATCTTTCTCCTGTGTACCATCAAATTGATCCTTCATTGCACGATACTTGTACTTTTTTGATAAGAATCGTCGGTGCCGCATGTACATCAACTTACATGAGAAAGAAAGGTACATTGATGATGTTTGGTCCAGACATACTACACATCCTGTCTTCCCTTTGACCTGTCCAGTTAGTGTCAAGCGTGAGGGATTGTCATTGATAGTAACAAAAATCATGGCATACAGTGTGAAGCTCTCTTGTTTGTAAGCATCTGAAGCATAGACCCCATCTTTCTATACCTTTTTCATATCCTCCATTAAAGATTCTAAAAAGACATCTATATCATTGCCAGCTTGATTATGACCAGAAATAAAGATAGCTAACAAAGGATACTTCCTCTTGTGACACAGCCTAGAAGGTATGTTGTATAGGCTTAGAATCACTGGCCAAGTACTATGTGGGTTTGTCATCTCACCAAAGGAATTCATTCCATCAGTACTTAAGTCTAGCCTTAAGTTTCTTGGATCTCTTGCAAATTCAAGATGGTTAACGTCAAAGGTTTTCCATTGTCGAGCATCGGCCGGGTGCCGAAGCTTCTCGTCCTTTTTGCGCCCATCAGAGGCCGCATGCTAGATCATGAGTTCAGCATCTCTAGAGTTAGAGAATAATCGCTTCAATTGATCTATTACTAGTAGGTACCACATCACAAGTGTTAGAATTTTTTTTATTGTCACCATCTTAGCCATCCAGACGGCTATCAATGCTTTTCTTCATCTTCCTCCCTTTCTTTCCTTTTTGCTGATCCACAGAATCTGAATCGTCACTTTGATCATTCTTTTTGTACCGACTTGCATTGCACACTTGACATCTCACGTTGTTTGCGTACTTTTTGCAGTACAATATGTAGTGGTTTAGACAAGTGTGTATTTTTTGTATGCCCAGTGTCAATGGTGACAACAATTTCTTTGCAAAGTATATGGTAGTTGGCAAATTGTTCAGTTTCAGTAATAATTTGGCTAAGGGCTCTAGCAATTCATTGAAGCTGGTGTCTGACCACCCATACTTGGCCTTTAATGTAAGAAGATCAAGCATCGTTTGCAATATCGTGCATTTCTTATCACACCTGATTGATTCAGCGCATAGAAGGTCTTTCGAAGCCTTCTTCAAAATTTGTAAGTTATCTAAGTCTCTCGTTTTGTTTTGTAGTATTTCTTCGCGCCCAATGTGGCGCAACAGTTCCTCGACATCGAAGCCTTTAATATCATGACTTTCATGAAACACATCACAATAATTGTTGTTTCTTTCATCGCTCTGTTCTGTGTTGTCTCCTTCTGACCTTGGCTCTTCGATGTTGCCTTCACCTCTTACCCTCTTTTTGTTATATCCAATCCCAACTTCTTGTTCTTCAGTGCTTGGCGCATTGTGTCTTTCCATGTTTGGTCCATATTGAGTACTTCTCAATGAAACCATTTTTCAACAAGTGCTCACGAATTGTTTCGAACGTGTCAAACATTACAACATTCTTGCACTTCTTACATAGATATCATAATCTATTTGTTTTTATATGTACATTCTGGTCTTAGCGGCTTCAACAAATGAAGTGACATTTTTGAAATATAGAAATGAATTTCCGTCAGCGCTACATTTCTAGTCTTAGCGGCTTCGACAAATGAAGTGACTTTTTTTGAAATATAGAAATAAATTTCTACCAGCGCCATTGTACATCCAAGATATGTCCTCTATCTTCACAAATCACTAATATAAAAAGAAATAAAGAGAGAAAACATTATAATATGAAAGATATAAAATTAACTAGATATATAATTAATTTTTCACTCTCTCCTTTGCCTCCACCCGCACCATAATGTAAGTCTTATTATATATGTAAACAAGAGATCTAGCTAATTAACTATGTACTAATACTCTTAAAGATCAACAAAATTAGTTGAGATCACAAAACCCGCCTTAAATCTACACCTGTGCACGCTAGGTTTGCTTCAAACTCCTCTCACGAAGTCTCACTCTAAATATACATGAAAACCATGTCATAAGACCATAAAACTTCCAAACATGACATGGACTCCTGGAGCAATATCTTTTGATTAAAAACGGAATGAAAACCGTCCCCCCTTGTATTTTAATTTTTTTGGCCGCCGTATGGACACACTCTCCGAAACAGAATCGAACAGAGTACCCCGACAGGAGGAAGGAGACGAGTATTTATACACGAAATACTAATGTCGGACATATTGAGATCATCATAAATGACACAATACAGGCGAAAGCAGTGTCGTCTAAACTACGACACCAAAAACCGACACCGCTAAGACACACTAGTTTCGGTTATTTTTTACGTTAACCCGACCGACACTGATATGTTCACTGTCAGTGTCGAATTTTGTTAGATTATGTTTGTCCAACACTATAGTGTTTCTTTCTAGTGTTCGATGTGGACGGAGTAAGCAATGACCGACACTGGTATCGTGTTCTGTACTATCGGTTGCTCGTGACGTCTACTGGTACCGACACTATTGTATAATGTGAGAAACAAGTATCGTTTTGTAGGATGATGTCACTTGCATCTGACACTGTTGATGTTACAACAGTATCGGGTTGTAATGTTAAGGGCTATCGGGACTTGTTAGTGTCAGCTGTTATATTCGACTGACATTGTTATAATTTTTTGAGTGACGTCATAGCCTCGTTTTGTAGTAGCGTTTAGTTAGATGTAGACTGCATTAAGATTTTTCCTATCTTTTTAAATTTTTACACCATTGCTATGTTGAATAGGGCTAAGTTTGTCCACACGGCAACAGCAAAAACTTGCTGTCGCCCCGCAGCAACTGCGAGCGTCGGCTGGTCCTGTATCTTGTCAGGACTTTGGGGTGCTCGGTGAAAGCTGCCTTTGGGACGGCGTGTGCTGCCGCACTAGGGCAAAACTACACGGAGGCCAGCAGCATGTTTTTCTGATGAATCAACTTTCCGGATTCCGGACTGTCCCACTATCCCCATAAAGTGGATATAAAAAAAATTTAGTTTGGTCATGTTAGCAATTAAGGCCACAATTTCTCCAAAAAAAAAAATTAAGGCCACAAGAATGTTCCTTTTATATCAGATTAGCAGTACTTGAACACCTTTAAATTATCCTTCAAAATATGTTTTTTTTTGGTGGGTTGGGGGGCAGGGGCAAACAAAAAGAACCATATGAGGTTAATATTTACCTTCTACAGTAGGTCCCTATGATCTGAATTTAGAAAGATTTTTAATTTGTCCATGTCGGTAGTTGAGTCTATAATAATATTATATTTCTTACTTTTTTAGTAAATTTCACAAAACTACAATTAATTTGTCAAAACTATCACAAAACTACATATTTAGTGCATTTATATATCACAAAACTACAAATTTAAGAAAGTGCATCACAAAACTACAGATTTTGTAACTCTTTAAATCTGTAGTTTTGTCCTAACAAAATATGTAGTTTTGTGATATTATTCTTTAAATATATAGTTTTGTGATACATAGATGCATTAAATCTGTAGTTTTGTGATAGTATTGACAAATTAGCTGCAGTCTTCTCTAGGTACAATTGCAATGAGGTTTAGAGAAACTCTAATAGGTACTTAAAATTTGAGTACCTAAATTAATATTTAGGTAGTTGCTAAATCAGTATGGGTAACTAAAAAAGTTCCTAACTCCAACAAGTACCTAAATACATATAGCTAAAAATATTTAAATTATTCATGTCATCATAAATTATAGCTCGTAAGCTGTTTTTAGCAAGGTTTTCAGAGGATAGATCGAATTAAAGCATTGCGAAATGTGGGTATTGGATTTGGTGGAGATGGGGATAGCTAAATTTGAGGTACTGATATAGATACCTGTTGGACTGCTGTTTTCTACCTCAAATACCTAAATTAGTGTTAGTTACTCGATTTAGGTATCTATCGGAGTTGTTCTTAGTGGGTGTTTTGTTTCATCTCTTAGAGATGCTCTAAGAGCATCTAAATTTACCCATAATAGTTGCTACAGATAGTACAAAGTTAGAAGAACTAAAGGATTACTAGATCTGATTTATGGACCATGTTGGATTTTTTTGGCTGTAAACTCCAAAACTTTATTCATCTCTTGGTTTTTTGCAAAGAAGAGAGGCTCGTTACTCGAGGTGATAAGGGCTCGGTCAGCATATCCTTTCACAAATTAATTCTGTCCTTATTAAATTTTATTTTAAAAATAAATAAAAATTTGACACGATACTAATCCGATCCGGCTCTCGATCACTATCTTTAGTTCGTTTTCTTGAGCCCGTTTCGCGCCCACGAGTCGTTACTTCTTGGCTACATCTGAAGATATTATTTCAAGGATCACGGATTTCATTGGACATCTGCATAATTGAACTTCGACATAGATTTTATTTTATTGTATATATGATATCAGTAAATAGGCAAGCCTGATAATTCGTATGCAAAAGGACAGGACGAACTACGTCAGTAACTGTGTAGATAGCGATTTTTTCAAGGAACCATCTATGTCTCCGATTCGCATCAGCCATCGTGCGGCAGCGAGCACTTAGGCGTGGCGCTAACGACGGTGAAACTCTGCGGCGTCTTCCAGGCGTACGTGAACAAGATCGGCGTCTCGTGGAAGACGAGGGTGCCACCGGCGACGAGGCAGAGCTCGCTGTCTACGACGGTGATCTTGGTCCTGTCGACGGGCTCGATGCTGGGCAGGCCGAGGCAGCGCACGCGGATGTCGTACTGCGGGCAGTTGCACCGGTTGTCGATGGTCACCTGGTACTGTGGCTGCCCCTCCACCACCTTCCCCGTCTTCACAAGCGACACACTGATGTCGGACAGGCGGCAGTCGTCCTCCTTCCTTTTGCCCTGAGAAGTGCTGCTGCCATAGCAGCAGCAGGTCAGGGCCGCGAGGATGAGTAGCCCGGCGGTGACCTTGGTCGGGCAAGACATCGCCATGGAGTTTTCTGCGCCTTTTTTTTTTTTTTTTTGCTTTGGTTTGTGTGATTTGTTAGGGTTCGATTTCGGTTAACATGGCGTTACTCCTACTTATATAACAGGAAAGGATCGTACCATTCAAGTATGATATATTCTGTGCCGATTTCTGAACGTAAATGTGATGCCTTGCCGTAATCTCGTTGCCAATGCTGCGGATATGGAGCCAGGTTTCAGGGCCTTCCGTTACAATTGCTGCTGATATGATCGAGCGAGATTATGCACAGGGCAAAGTGGGCAACGTAGGTTCCGTGATCAGCCACTG
Source organism: Zoysia pacifica (assembly GCA_001602315.1). NCBI lineage: Eukaryota > Viridiplantae > Streptophyta > Magnoliopsida > Poales > Poaceae > Zoysia > Zoysia pacifica. Next base: position 92,941 of record BCLH01000469.1, read on the forward strand.
TATGCGTTATTTTGAATCCCAGTGCAGTGAGCAGTAATTTAAATAGAAGAAAGCAATTTCTGATTAGTCACTCATGGATTACATTTCTACTCACTGTGCATTATTATTTCATCTCTCCATTCCTTTCTGTTCAAAAATGCCAAATTTCGTAGGTTATATTTATTGTTTATTACCATTTATGTCGTTTTACTTTTCTCCAAATATCTGAAGTGTTGTTTATAGCGACCGAGATGTTGAACGCAATATAAATCTCATACATTAGACGACAATGCGACAAGGAGATTTATATTGATAGATCAAATGAAACTAAGAAAACAAATAAGTAACTTGTTGACTGTCAACCGCTGTGGAAGCTTTATTATTTATCCCAATTGTACCTTCTCAGAACTGAGATGCCCTGTCAGCACTTCTACTAACACATGACCTTAGAGCTCACGACAGTGAAGTCTTGAGGCGCCTTCCAGGCGTATGTGAAGCTGATTGGAGACCCCTGGAACAAATCAGTGGCAAGTTCGCAGAGAACATCCTCTACTTTGATCGCTCTGCTGTCAATAGGCTCGACACTGGGCAGTCGGTTACAGTGCAACTGGACGTAAGCCTGATAGCAAGAGCACAGGTTTTCAACTGTCACCCGGTACTCTGGCTGGCCCTGCACAACTTTGCCAGTCTTCTCTTGTGTGACCTTGATGTCCGCCGTTGTACAGCGCTGTCCATGCGCATCACCTCCTGATAATGACCAATGTTTACTATCAGTGATGATAATGCACTTCTGCATTGCACCTATGATAATATGATTTTCGGGTAGTATTTACCTGCAAAAGCATGGTTGATCAGGGTTGCCAGGAAGAGAACGACGGCAATCTTGGCAGCGGAAGCCATTTGGATGCAGTTGATTCTGTGCTTTGAACTCTTGTGCCCTGTGTGTAGGTGATTTTAGAATGATGATTGGGGTGTGTGTTGGCCTGGACCTGGGGCCCTTTATATAACCATATGGGCTCTAGATCTGACTCATCGTTTCTTAATGTACTGCTTGATTTAGAGGTGTAAATGTTGATACGGTGATGGATATGTATTATAGGTTGCTGGAACCAAGGCTTCAGAATTTGGAAGTTTATCAATGCCTAATTAATGACTTCTTTGTTTTATAAGATCCTTCCAAATATAAAATTATTATTTAAATATCTTGAATATACCCATATATATGGTACTCATAAGTATTGTAGAAAAAGAGGGAGCACTCCTTGTTCTAGCAGAACTAAGAAAATGTGGGACTTCCCTCTTCCTTTTCCGTCACCAGTGTTAGGTATGGAAGGAAGGGGTTCTTGGTTACAGCATCTCAACCCATGCTTGCTTCTGGAGGGTGTTTAGGGAAGTTAAAAAGCTGGTTGTTCTTGTACTCGTTACTTGGTGAATTCCCCATGCGTCGTTCTGGGAATTAAGAATCATTTTTTTTGTTCAATGGCATGATTTGACTATAATTTTTATGTTAAAAGTGCACAGGGAAGGTATATATGTATATATAGTTATTCTACAACCAAAACAAATTACTGAAGAAAATAAAAATTACTAAAGGAAATTGATTAAATTACTGAAATACGAGAAATTACTAAAAGATTCAATACAAAATTACGGAAGGAAACAGAAATTACTAAAAGAAATAGAATAAAATTACTGAAGGAGAGGAAATTACTGAAGAAATACAAAAAAAATTACTGAATCAAAATGTAACAAAATTATTGTGGGAGAGAAAATTAATGAAGTAATTGAAACAAAATTACTGAAAAACAGAAATCACCAAAGAAAACAGAACTAAACTACTGATGTGTATATATACGCACAAATATGGTTCAAGCATTTGATAAAATTTGGGTATTCAATTGAAATCTTTTTGAACAATGGCAGGTCGGCAACTGCTTTCTCCCCTTCTCCCCTTCAAGCATGGATAGGGTTCATCTCTCTCTTCTTCCCCTTCCGTCTACGGGTTCCTCTGGCTAGCATAAAAAGAGTAATGAGTACAGGTCCCCACCAGGATCTATATCTGGCTCAATTTACTCTGGGATCGCAACCATTTACCAGGTGCTTCAAGTTGCAAATGGGACGGGTTTCGTTGCACCCGCAAGCCGCATTCTTAGCCGCAAGTCAAATATGCGAGCTTTGCGAGAACCAACGAACCATATAATTTGACATAGAGAAAATATGCGATCATTGCAGAAATCTAATAACTTATCCACTCAACGTACAGTTTACTACTCTATTATTACATATACACCTAATTAAAAAATATTAATAACTTTAAAGTCATGATTTTTTACTTATTCTTGTGAGTTTAAAGTTGGACTTTAAAATTAAAACCTCGCTTTTACACTATAAAATTTCAACCAATTTGACTAAAATTTGTTGGAGAATATTCTAAATAATAGTATGCAATTTCATGCAAATTAGTATAAGCAGAGCAAATATAATAAAGTTGCGGGCTTTTACGGGTTGTTGCGGACGTATCCATTTATCCGGTGGGCTTTACAGGTGAACTATTGTTAAGCCGCGAAAAATATATCGTTAATCCGTAAAAGTCACTAGCATAAATTTTACGGAGCGAGTATGCGGGTTCATGATACTACCCACCCAACTTGCAACTTCTGCTGCTGCGCTTGTTCTGGTAAACCGTTGACATGTTGTGTGAACTCCTGCTCTGTGGGGGTTGTTGTGTTGTGAGCGGTAGGTGGCCTCATGCCTTATGAGGCAACATGGTCTGATTGTTGCTTTTTCCGGCAAAAAGATGCTGGAACAGTCAACTCATTGTTGCTTGCATTTTTTTTGGGACAAACAGCGGGTTCCAATTTTACTAGCTACAGTTATTTGCTTGAATGATGGTGCCCTCCAGTAAGATTGCGTCTAATGTGTTGTAGCGTGGCTTTGCCAATTCTGCATGTGGATCTGAATTGTTGGCTTTTACTCTGAGCTCATTTTATTTTGTACGTACCGAGCGGAATCACAACCAAGGTTTCAGATTTTGTTACGGAACCGTTGAGCTGCGGTTTGACTTGTTTTTATGAAAACCAAAAAAACCGAACAAATTTAAAAATCAAATTTTTGAGAGAAAACCGACCGGTTTGACCAGTTTTCGGATTTCCAATTTTTTTGAATTTTTAAATTTTTTTTGAATTTATTAAACCGAAAACCGATCGATCCTCTAAACTGAACCGGTTTGATTTGACCGAAAATCGTAAAAACCAGCCGATTTTTGAAACCCTGATCACAGCACAGCAATTTTGGAGGTACCACAAATGCACAGTACGGAAGCCTACAAATTCTAAAATCAATCATGCCCCTAAATAGTTATTGTTTCTGTATTGTCCACTAACAAAAAGTATTAATCAAGAAATGTAGCACCATTCTTTATCTAATTTACTTATGGAATTGAAGAACAGCATGTGTTTTCTTTGTCCGCCATTGCAGAGTACTACTCACCGTTTATCGCCACAAGAAAGGTGCCTGCTGGAGGCCAGCCGCATCTTCCACGACCCTCAGCTTGACGCACGCTGACGCCTCCACCTAAGGCCTTCTTTGGAATTAGGGAATTTTTCACGTTTCTTACATTTTTTTTTTGTAAAATTCTTGTTTGATTCTTGTTCCTGCCTGTGAAATTTCAGCGTTTCAAAGGGGGTCTAAATCGTTTGCTAACCCCAGCTTATCTTCCCATATATTAGATATTTCATATTAGGCAAAATGACTGATTGGCTGTGCTTGTGGATTTGCTTGTTTATGTAGAGCAAGTATATGTTGGAGCGGGACAAGCGATGGGAATTTTTCTGAGTTATCTGGTAGCAATTGTTCCCCTTCTCTCGTCTTGGTAGCCGGTGTGCATTCTGTTATTGTGATGCAAATATGTTTGAGACCAATTGCTGTCAGGTTTGTGCCATTTTGGTGCGTGCTAGCTTACCAATTCAGGGGATTATATTACAAGCCGTTTCGATGATTGATGTTATTAAACTGGCCATGCTGCCTTTTTCAGTTTGCAATTTCACATGTTGTCTTGGTGCAGGGAGCACTAAAATTAGTAAATAAAAATAACTGCTTCCTCAGGGTGTATGTGTTCCCCTACCTTCGTGACTTTGGAGTCACACTGGTTGACAAATCAAGGCAGGGGATCTCAATCCGTATGAGTTGACGTGGGTGACAATATATCAGGTGCAGTGAGTTAATATCATTCATTCCTTCCTGAGGTTCTTCAATTTATAAATAGAAAGTAAACTACATATTACATTAGTTCAATATTGCTGAAATTGGCTTACAGATCAGGATAATTTATGGTGCTGATTTGTGATTAGAACGTAAAATATGGTGCTGAGAGATTATCATGTAGGATTTAAGTTATGACCTGAATTGAACAATAACAAAGGTAAATTCTGGATTAAGGAAAATTGGTATATTAAATTACTTCTACCTCTGAAACAGTACTACCTTTTTTGAAATTCATAATCTATCCATATTAGAATTTAACTATAGAGGAAAATAGATAGATCACTCATTTATTGCCTTCTCACCCTGCTAATTAGTTTTTATAAGGTGTTAGAACAAATTTCAACATAGTTTGGGAAATAACAGCCAAATGTGAGGATCAATTGTTGAATGTGTATACAGACATTTTTTAGATATAGGAAACACTACTACAAAAACAGTCTCTGCAGGCGGTTATAAACCAGTTTGTACAGGCGGTTTTCGGTTCCGCTGCCATTAGTGAGCCTGTAGAAACGAAGTATTTATATATGCGTTTAAGTGGTCCGCCTGCACTAATAGCCTATCTTAAAAACCCACCTGCACTAAGGTCTAATGAACTTAGTGCAGGTGGCTCCTTAAGCAACCCGCGTGCAGTCTGCTTCTTAAATCTAAGTGGTCTGCAGTGTCGACCGCCTGCAGAAACATTTAATTTTTTTATATAAATTTATACAAAATATACATTTCTTTTACACAGCATATACAAATCAGTTTCGAAACAAATTTTGAATTCAATATTTCATCAAAGTAATCTAACGGATGATTGAAACACAAATAACTATATATTACAAAACAATTATATACATGTCACATTACATAACATCCAACCACAAATCCGAGTACATCTATATAATCTTAAACCTATCATACAAAGACAAATGTGGGTACAAAAGCAATTCACTGCTTTCCTTTTCAAAAAGTACTCCATCCCGGTGAACAATCTCTCAACGGGTAAAATAGCATAATCCACTTCGGACGGAGTCAACTCTTGTAAGCTCCATGTCTCTTTCCTAAGGCCATTCTTCATCGACATTGGATTGCTGTAAATGAAAAGATGAAAGATAATTACTACAATTATAATAACAATTAATCTAAGTATACAAAACAGACTGATAAGATAGCTTACATCCTCACAGTTCACTCTATAATGTCCAGTAATCTTAAGGTAGTCGCATGCATGATATCCACATAGGACAATGCCGGGAAGTTGCTTATGACACTTCAAACAAAAACAAACTAAATTAGTTAAAAATTTAGGACATTTACTGTTACATACGCAAACAAGATGTTTTTGTTACCGGAAAATCATATCGTGGAGTTGGCTTCTCCTTTCCTTGAGGATGGACCTCTCCAAGTTTAATATAAAATTTATAAGCACTATATAAATGCAAAAAATGATTATGAAATGGAAATAAATTATAATATAATAAGCATCCACCAATATACATGCAGAAAGTACGCTTACTTTTCTAAAATCTTGATGAAATCTTTGTATTGTTCTTTGGGGTAACTGAGTGAGTCAAAGACTACCCCTTTCGCCTCCATTAGTTTTATAAGGACACAAATATAGTGATCGCTACATAAATAATAAAAGCATTAGGTAACTTTTTAAGAAAACAAGTCGAGCGCAGTGCTGAAGCTTACTTAAAATTGTAAGGGACCATTATATCCTTCTTGTCATCATTCACAAAGTTATACATCGCCCTTCCTATATATGCCGTCACTTCCAACATTCTCTCCTTGATTATTTTCTTTGTCTCGTTTTCAAACAGCTTCTTTGCCATCTTCTTGTATTGCTCCGAATATTTATTGCATTTTAGGTCAAAATTGTCCTGGGAAATCCGTGTTGGATCGAGGATCCCTGTCTGCAATTTCTTTCGCTTCTGGTCATCTAAGAATACCATCCTACATATAAGTTACTATTTATTAGTATGATATCTCGTACAAATTACTTAAAAGCACTTAAATAACATATAGAAAATATCACTTATAGGAACCACACAATTAGGAGGTTGATGTCGAGCCTCTCTTTATGAAAACAAGGAATAAATTTTCAAAACTGAAAGATTGAGTCCTCTCTCCACTCCAAAATGCATTTGCCGGCACAAGAAAGCGGATATGAGTGAACTCCAGAGCACTCGCCTTCATATACCAATCATGCAATCTCCTCAATAGAAAATGTAGCTTACTGAGTTGCACTGAGGTTAAAAATAGTTTGCCATTCACATTTTCTTCAAGCACATCCTCCTTATGCCATACTAGTTTGTTCCTTCGCAGCTTTATATCAATCTCTGGTATAGAATTCTCCATCCTCTTCCCAACTTTCAATAAGTATCTCTTCTTGAACGGAGGACGACTTTCTTTAGAATCCTTAGAGATACTTTAATGTCTCTGCCAAAGAAGTCTTTTTGTGCGAGGCAATTTCTCGGTGGATATGTGCAGGAGCTGAATAAGTTTGGCTCTTTTGGCCTAAACCTTCTTTGCCCTTAAGAGGGCTCGGGTATTTTTGTTGGGCTCTTGTCAGAAGGTGGTATAGTTGAAATTGTAAGACCCTTGGAGGAAGGCTAGAGCATTATACCTTCTTGCTCTCGAGGAGAAGGCAAGATCATTTTACATTTTTTTATTGCATCTGATGAGCCCTTGGGAGAATATGGAGGTACATCAAATGTATCCTTTGGAGAAGGTTGTTTGTTGGTTGCATCTTCTTCATCCTTGGTGGCTGGCTCTGTTGATGTGCTGGGCTACTCAGACGTGGTTGGGATATAGGTGGCCCATCACACAAAATGATATCACATCTATGCCAAAGGATAAAATCATTTACTACTTGTACAAGCAATGAGATTCCCTCTGGTGTACTATGGTCGAGTTCGTAATCAGCATAGTCCTTGTTGATGACTTCGTTAACTTGAACCTTCACATAGTCCGTTGGGATGGAACTACAGTGGAAGGTAAGCCCTGAAATTGCAAGACCAGTGGCAACCTCAATTTGTCTTATTTCTCGCCCTTCCAATCGGGACATGAGGGCGACAAGGTGTGCTGTCCACAATATCATCTACAGGATATCTCTGTCCTGACAAAGTCCCGTGTAATCTTGTAGCTTGCTGTTATGCTAAATACTTTTGATGATCTTGCATAAACTCTAAGAAATTTTCTTTTATGCAAGCCTTGACCTTTGCCTTAATTGTCTCTTCAAGAATCTTCTTCAACGTATCACATTTTTTGCAGCTCACTGCATCCTGTGGAAACCTCTCTTTCCAGGTCATCTGTGAAGAGATGTCTTGTACACGTCAGGGTGTTCTGGGTTGCCTAGTGTAGAAGTAAGTTGGTCTTTCTCCTTATCAGGCTTGAACTTTTCAACCTTTTGTTCTGTAGCAATTTTCACAATTTTCTTGCCCACTTCTACCACTTGTAGACATTTGTATATTATTTGTCCTTCTTTAGTTGTATCTGATCGAGCATACACCCAGTTTCTAGTACGATCATCACAACCTTCTAGTGGGTCAGCTCTCCCTGCCTTGGCAGCTTCCTCCATTCTCTTTTCCCACTCAATCATTTTGCTGGCATATCCACCGAATCTTAGATGATGGGAGTAAATGTTTTTCTTCGCTAGTTCCACTTTAGTTGCACTCTGAGCTATTGCCTCGGGTGTGGTCTTCTGCCGAACAAATTCACCATTGAGCTTCCGTTATCTTCGAAAAAAAATTTAGAATCAAATTTTTCTTCACAAACTTGGCATTTAACTCAGCCTTCCACCCACAGAACATCTTCACCATAGAGGTTAATGTATTCTTCTTTGCAAGATCTTCCGTGCCTTTTGGAAACTTAATCTTTGATTTTAGCTTGATCCACAAAATATTCTTAGTCTTCTTATCGAGCAGCCTCCAGTCCGTAACTGTAATCTGGACGTTGTCCCTAATTATGAAGCCACAGGCCTAACGATTCTTCTGGCATGCATCCTGAGGATCAAGGGGGGCTCCCGTTGTACTCACTCGTGTTATGTAAAATATACCCTTCGATATCTTATTTTTGCCTCGCTCCCCTATTTTACGCTTAAGTCCACTCCCTGAGGCACCAGTTGATAGTGGGGTAGAGGGAGCTTCCTTGCGTTGTTCCTTAGGATGGATCGGTGTTTAACGAGCAGAAATCTATGATAAAAATTTGACAACATTAATAGTTAGAGGTAAGATATGTAAAAAAAAAGTTAAGATTATTTTCAACTACTAGCCCTCACCTCTTTATTTAGATTATAATCCGGGTCAAGGCTCTGTGACCGTCTTCGAGTCCTACTCGGGACTAAAGAAGGATCACTCGAACTACTATAGGAGCTCTCATTGGTGCTTCCACTGTCCTTGTTGCTGTCAGAGTTGTCTGAGTCCCATTGAAGCATTGGATCATCAACATTTGCCGCAATATCAGCTTGCGAGATCGTCCCTTTTCCATTGCACAGTAGGCAATAAAGCAAAATGAATACTGGCCCCTCACCCAAAACCAAAGAGAAACAAAGCGCACAAGGATGATGATATATGCAGTATCAATGCTGCTCAGTCTCAGGTTAACAAGAAAACCATCATTGGAGCCACAAGGAAAACTGCAAACTAGTAGCTATAGTGTAGTGACTTGAAAACACGCAAAGCATGATACTAGCCATGAAATAAATTAAATTGCCACTGAAATTGCAGACTGTCTAGCTAGCTATGGGAAAAAACCGTAAGAGGGTTGATTTACGTGCAGTTGTCATTGGCCTGAACAACCATTTATTGGTGTTCAGGGCATTTTCTTTTAAAAAAAGAGCACCCCTTCTATATGTGGCATGCTCCTCCAGGGGCTCTGAAGTTCCATTAACAAATAGCTTTGATTTCTCTACGAATATTCATCTCTCTACAGTAGTTCTCTCTACAGTAGTAAGTTATTCTTGAAAGAGACATCTTCCTAGTATTCTCAAACTTTTTTGAGTATAGTCAAAGATATTGGTGACAGGAGAGAATATAAAATAAAAAAGAGCTTTTGCGTACTTGGAGAGCACAGCACCTGGACAGTACACGTGAGATGGCTTGCGATCCTCAAACATCTCAAACAGTAACGTGTTTGAAAAATGGCAAATATATAATGAAACAACAAAACACATAGTACTATTATTTTTCTTGGCTAGCTAGTGGGTGAAGATCAAATCAAAGCATATTATTTTTAAGATGAAATAAAAATGCAGATCATTGAAACCCTTAACATCCTCAGATAAATATCTACCTAGCTAAGTCTAGGCGCCTCAGTCACGTCCATTGTTTTGGATATTTTAAAAAAAAAATCATGTTGCTGATATACTGTTTTTTTCTTTTAAAACATCACATGAACGGAGTGGAGGGTTTCTCTATATGAAAATTTCCTGAATATTGTATAGTCCTCCCAGAATGTAAATCACAGACGTTTGACCCAGCAGTCTACACCAGGGTTAGTGGGTCACAAAATGGAATAGCAGCAAGCGGGGTTGAGAGATTGACCATGCGGCAATTTGTGCTACTATATGGATACACAAAGGAATTAACCCCGGTGATCAGATGACCCTGAAACACCAGGCAACAGTCAAACGAACAAATTACGTACCAGACCAATCACACGGAAGCCTAGCTGGGTCATCATCAAAAGCTTGAGAACCAACTCGTGTTAGTACTACTGCTCAGCAAGCTCGAGATGTTAGCTTTCTCCCGCAGCCATCACCTTTGCACACAGCACAACCTAAAAAGACGGTATGGCGCCCATGCATCCGACCAACCTGCGGATGAAGGAATCCGGTTCCTCCTGCCTTTTGATGATAACCCTGCTCGACTGACTGACTCTCTCTCGCTCTCTCTCTCTCTCTCACACACACACACACACACACACACAGATCAACGATAGCAAACGAGGAGGGTTGCTACTCACCTTACCACACTTACCCACGGGTTGGTTGTGACGAAGATAGCAACGCGGGTCCGGCGACGACGATGGCGCGCGGGGCGGCCGATGAGTCGACGACGACAACTGCGCGGGGTGGGGCTTTGATGGTGCGGGGTCAGAAGTGACGACCACGGCGCGTGAGGTCTGGCGACGACGGCGGCGACGCGGGATGAAGTGATGGTGGCAGGGTCAAGCGACGGCAATGGTAGCGCGGGGCTGAGTGACGGCGATGGGATCGAGCGACGGTGGCGGGTCGAGCGACGGCGGCGGTGGGGGCGCGTGAAATTTTGGCAGCCTGTCGGCGTTTGTTTTGATTTCGCCCGCACTTAGGGTTTTGAAGCGACGCCGCTCTCTATTTATAGAAATCATTAGTGCAGGCAGCTCTCATAAAAAGCCACAAGCACTAATGCATCTTTGCACGTGGCTCATAATACGAGCCGCCTGCACTAAGGAGCAAGCGGCTGTCATTACTAACTGCCTACACTAAGATATTACTGCAGGCGGTTCTTATTATCACCCGCGTGCACTATTAATTTTTTAGTTGAACAAATAGTTATTTTTACTATGAAATATTTTTTAGAAAAAACTTCAGCTGCATTTCCGAGTGTTCCATGAAAATTCGATGCTATACAATTTTGTTATAGGTTTTAATCAGTTCATCTTTAATGTTTTTATTTGCATTAGAAAACATCATACAAATTCTTAATTAAACATTAAGGATGAACTGATTAAAACCTATGACAAAATTGTATAGCATGGATTTTTAATGAAACAAATAATATGTATAGTAATTATTTAAAAAATTGCAGTAAAAACAAATGTTTGTTTTAATTAAAAATTTGTACAACAGGCGATTCGTATTAAGAACTGTCTGTTGTACAAATTCTTAATTAAAACAAATATTTGTTTTTATTGCAAATTTTTTTTAAAAAATTACTGTACATTTTATTTGTTTCATGAAAAGTCCATGCTATACAATTTTGTCATAGGTTTTAATCAGATCATTCTTAATGTGTTTATTTGCATTACTAAACATCATACAAGTTTATTGGATGTCGAACAAAAGTAAGTGAAAATTAAAACAAAACCATTATAATTCTACAATAATGGTGTGCAAAAATATAAATATATAGATACCTATAGTTCATATACAAATAAAAAAATAGTGTAGAAAATCAAATAATTTATTAAAAAATAACATGTCACATAGATAATTATTTTAGTCCAAGCGGACATCTTTTACCGACCCCCTGTGGTAGTATTTCTACAGACTGTAGACAATACGAACCGCATGTAATAGTGCTTTTTATATAAAACAAAATTTTGTTTTTGCTGGAAGTAATTTTTTCTCAAAATTCAACTGTACATCTTATTATTTCATGAAAATTCCTTGCTATACAATTTTGTCATAGGTTTTAATCAGTTCATCCTTAATTTTTCATATTCAAATAAAAATTATGTTAGAAAATTAAGTAATATATTTAAAAAATAACATTTTGCATAGAAAATAATTAAGTTACATAAATGTTCGATATCTAGCTACTTAAAAATAAAGAGTACATTGCATTACACAGTTTTTCCTTTGCCATCTCTTCGAATGTAGGGCATTACATTTTTATCAATGGTTCGTTCCACGAGCCTAATGTTTTTTGGAATTGTAACAAGCATCATCTCGTCATATTTATTGTAATCCTCAACATCATCACCTATATTCTCCACTCCAATAATTTTTTACTTTTCTGAAATAATAATGTGCTTTTTATCATTTGCAGGGTCAACTACGTAGAAAAACTGTGCAACACGATCATCAAGTACCATGGGTCATCCTTGTGACCAACATTATTTAGGTCCACAAGTGTGAACCCGTAGTTGTCAACGTTCACTCCGTTCGGATGTTTGACCCATTTGCAGCTAAAAACAGGAATCTGCATCCTGTCCCCATAATTAAGTTCCCATATTTCTTCTATAAATCTATAGTATGTGTTTTTATATCCTTGTGGGTCAAAAGCTTCAATCCGAATACCACTATTTTGGGAAACACTCCTCTTATATTTCTCTTTAGCGTAAAAGGTGTACCCATTAATATCATACGTCTGCCATGAGGTGACTAAAGTTGATGGCCCTGAAGCGAACATCTTCATTGTTTTCTCCTCTACTGTGTCCCCATATGAAATGTTTTTATCCATTCACCGTGGGGTGAAACGATGCTTGTGCTCTTTCATTATCCAAATATCTGCTTGTTCTTGATATTCTCTTCAAAAATCATCCAGATGTTCCTCAGGTGTTAGAGTGTAGCTAGCCGAGGGAAGATACTATTTTTCATTAGATCTATCCTCAGGGTGAAGTTTAGACCTCAAATTCAGATGTTGTAAGTCTCTACGAGATTTTAACCCATCCTTCGTCTTCTTGGGCATATCTAGTAAGGTTCCAATGATACTATCAAAACATTCTTTGTAATGTGCATCAAATCAATACTGTGACAAACACTCAAGTCCTTCCAGTAGGGTACATACATAAAAAATTGATTGCTTCTTGAACAGTGTGACATCTGCTGATGTGGTCTTCTTTTTCTTTATACCCCTGATCATTTCCTTGTCAAATACAATAGTTATGTTCTTTACCATTTGAAAGACAAGTTTTCCGATGCATGGTGTCGGAGCAGCATCTTTTTCAATAGTGTTATCAAAATGTTTCTGCATCTTTGTGGTATTTGTGATGTTTCATTAAGAACCTTCGATGCCTCATGGATACTAACTTTCTAGATGATGGAAGGTAACAAATGCAGTTCCATCCACACATACTACACATCCTTGCTTCCCTTTTATTTGTTTAGATATCGTAAAGATACCTGGGTAATCATAGATGGTAACAAATATAATGGCTCGTAGAGTGAAATACTCTTGTCGAAACTGATTCCAGATTCGAACACCTTCGTTCCATAGCTGCGCCATATCCTCCATCAAAGGTTTCAGGAACACATCAATATCGATGCTAGTTTGTGTATGGACCTTGGATAAGAATAGACAGCATGAGGTACTTTTGTTTGTGACACAACCAGGTTAGAAGGTTGTACATTGTTAGAATAACAGGCCAAGTGCTGTGCACGGTCCTGTTTTCACCAAATAGATTCATGCCGTCCGTACTCAATCCAATCCTTAATTATATTTTGAATCTCCTAAGCAAACTCTGGATAAAAAAGATCAAATTTCTTGCACTGGGTTACATCAGCCAGGTGTTGAAGCTTTCCCAGGTTCATCCTACGCTTCTTAGCATGCCAACGCTTGAGTTCTGCATCCCTAGGGTTTGCGAATAGATGCTCTAAGAGATCAATCACTAAAAGGTACCACATCACCAAGGAAGGAATCTTTCTCTTTCCACTCAACTCGTTGGAACTACTATCATCATCAATCTCAGGACTGATAGAGTTATTCTTCTTCTGTGCTTTTTCATCAAATTGCTAGGGTATATGTGGTTGTAACTCTTTTTGTATCGATTGACGTCACATATCAGACATTTTTTCATAAATTCATACTCTTTACGATACAACACAGTGATTTGGACACGCATGTATTTTTTTACGCCCATCGACAATGGACATATAAGTTTCTTGGCTCTACAAGTAGTGGTTGCCACCTTGTTTGGCTTTGAAAGTATTTTTGCTAGCAGACTCAAAAGCTCTGTGAAGCTACTATCAGACCATCCATTACTGGCTTTCAACTTTAGAAGTTTAAGCACAACAGAACATCATGAACTCTTTATCACATCCCTTTGATTCATCATACAAAAGATCATTCGATGCCTTCTCTAAAACTTCCATATTAGCTAGACTTCTCTCAACCCCCACAGATGTTAGCACTTGTGGTTCAACATGACGTAGCATCTTCTCAAAGTCAAATAGAATATCCTCTTCATCATCATCATCATGATCATCATTATCGAGATCCATACTAGGATGATCAGTGCTGCCTCTAACTGCCACAAAATCAGGACAATCCACTTGAGACAAAAAAAATTTCCCAAGTGCTGTCCATATGGTGTAATTCTTCACAAAACGTCTCTTGATCAATTGTGACAAGATCACTAAAGTATTTGGTCAGGCAATATCGTTGGCGCAATCAATACATGGACAAAATATCTCATTTCTCCTCTCTCTTTTAGCATGATTCTTGGCGGCTTCGACAAATAAAGAAATATTTTGAAGAAACTCAGAAGAAGGTCTTGGTGCATTTTACATCCATGCTCGATCTATTCTTTATTTCAACCTACAGATAATTTTATATATTTAAATAAATAGAATACTAATTACATATTAGCTACACATAATAAAATGCTAATTAATAACTAACAAAATTAAAATTTGCTACTTGCACAACATGAATAGAAACTTAGTAGGTCAAGAATCATCAAAATATTCTAAATTTTAGTCAATATAAATCTTCTAAAATGGCAAAACCTTGAGGAACCCTAGATAATGAAGAATCTAAGATTTAAGGCACAAATCACACTTAATCTTGAAACAAATCAGAGGAGGAGAAAAATATTACTCTAGAGAACAAGATTACAACAATTTTAGCTAATATAAATATCCAAAAATGGCAAAATGATGAGAAACCCTAGATAATGAATAATCTAGGAATTAGGACACAAATCACACTTTATTTTGAAATAAATTGAAGGAGGATCTATAGGTTACCCTAAAGAACAAGATTCCAAAAAATATTTGCGAAGAAAACCTTCCCCCCTGCCGATCGATTTTCGCCTCGCCTTCGCGTGCGCGCTCTGTTCCAGCCACGTCGCACGAGGAACATAGCGGCCAGAGGCCTATATTTATACTTGTCAGTGTTAGTGCAGCGGACGACGTAATAGCTCCGGTTGTGTAAACCGAGAAGCGGTTCTCTTAGGCAACCGCCTGAACAATTGTCCTCAGTGCAGGCGGTTGTCTAAGAGAACCCTTGCACATATACACTTAGTTATGACAGTTGTCTTAAGCGATCGCCTGTACTAATAAAAGCCTTTCTGCAGGCGGTTCCTTCACTGACTTTTATGTGTAGGCGGCTGTCTTAGTGGGACCCGCATTCTTCTTAGTACATGCAGTTGACAACTACCGGCCGCCTGCACTTTGAGAAAGGGGTGTCGGGACAAACCCTTTTTGTAGTAGTGGATATCAGTGTGTGTGCTCATGAGCCACATGGAAATGTCTTTTTCCTCATAATTCTATTGTGTATGTCAGGTGACCCATGGATTAAACCTGTTGAATCTGCTATTTTTTTATGGCTTAAGCATTTTTTGCAAAGAATGTGCTCATGAAGATGATATTGTGGTTATGGAGATTTGAAACAATAGTTGATTTTGCACTTTCAGATTTTTCTGGTTTTTCATTATTACATTAACCTTTTAAAGGTCAATGATTTATTATAGCTGGAACTTTTCATATAACTGCTCTATACCCAAATCCAACTCCACTTACTCTATTTTTCTATGTAAAGGAACCTCTGTTAACGATGGTAGTTTATATGATCAATTGCTGATTTCGATAAGCATGGGGGTGTTGATCTATTATCTATAACAAGCAATTCAAGCAAAGGGTACTCACACCTCCTGCCTCGTCTGATCCTGCTTTTCTTACCCCCTAATATTTTACATGGCTCTTCATGTTTCCCTTTCTTTTCTTTTCTTCTTCGTTTTTTCCTAGAGGTCCTGGGTTCGACGCAGCTTCTGAGGCCTCTTTGCGATTTGTTACAGGGGTTAGACTTGCTATTCTTTTTTGATGAAATGATTTCTAGAGCTAATGAGCAATGGTTACTGCTGCTGGCTGGCCATTTAAGTCTAGATTTGCTCTATTTTGCATATCTGAGTATTTTATATTTTTCCTGATTGGAAGGAGTATAAATAATGCAGGTGTGGAAGGCCCATATAAAATACCAAAATATCCCATTGCAAATTGATAGTTATATTATCAAATATCCAGGCGTAGAAGACCCCTCCGAAAAATCAACAATATTACCTAGAATACTCTCCCAATCATGCAAGATTAAACAAGATTAATCACACATCATTATTAATGGCCACACTTACTTATCCCAGAATATAATAAATCAATCTGCATGGCGCTCCCAAAAATACTAAACTAATCATCGCAGTGCAGTGCAAAGTTGTGACAAGGCATGGGTAATTGTGATAATCACTCCCATGTCTATGGAGTTTTGAGCCGCACCTGAATACGAGGCAATCAAGCCCACGCTAGGGAAAAGACAAAGCCGTATCAAGATGATTCTCCACCGTGCATGAGAAGCCTTAAAGTTATCCTAAATCTCCACTGCCGGACACCTCGATGCTGTACAAAATCCATGTCCCGAGGAATCCACGGCGAGCGACTAAATAAGTGGTCGCAGTGCTCCCTGCGCAGCTGTAAATGGAGGAGACCGAGACCTGAAGAAAGCATCAGCAATCCGAAGATCACCAGAGAGCACGAAGAACGGCATCCACCATCCACCAGTAAAGTAGCAGTGAGCACCACCACGTGTAAAATAATCAGTGTGAACTATCTGTACAAAGCTTGCAGAGTAAGCACTTCCCGTCTCTGTAAATTTGTTCGGGGTTCCCGAAAGAGAAAACCATATGTAAAGATGATTGTTTAATGGAGTAAGTTTTCTTTAAGATGTCTACTGGTCTTGATGTGCGGATTGAGTTTTTTATGCTAGGGACCCTATAAGAGAAACCTCTGGTGGTAGTTCTCGTTTAGGCCTTATGACCGTTATCTGATAGAACCTTGTGCTGTAGAGAAGTGTTTCTTTAAGGTGGAACTGCCTGCGGAGACGATAAAAAATTCAGCTCCTATAATTAATGACTAGAGACACTTAAAGAAAATAACACACTCCAAAAAACTAACATACGATAAGTATGGTGAGTACCGAGTAAGATTTTACATCAAGCTGCAAAACTCATCTGGCTGCGTTGTAGGCCTCGCCAACCTGCAAAAGATCTTGAAATAATTAAAAAATTTAAAACAATAAAAACAAGTTTCTTGTAGTCATTTCATCTATTGTTGGGAGCTCAAATTTTGCATCATATTCTTCCTTTAATTTGTAAACTTCTCTTCCATCTCTTTATTTAATTTTGAAAGTTTTTCTTTCATTTTTTCTTTTATTTATTTTTTGACATATGCTATTTCTTTAGACATTTGCTCTTTTATTTCTTTTGATATTTCATCTTTTATCTCTTTTGCACTGGGGGACGTGTTTTCTAATTTTTCTTCTGTTTTCCATTCTATATATTCGCCATCCAGTGAGTCTACACCTTTCATTAGAACTTCTTTTGTATGATAATTGGCTGTTTTCAATTTTTGAAAATATTGAAAATCAGTGTGCATTGCTATGTCCTTTGGAAGTTATTACAAAATCAGTGTGCATTGCTATGCCATCCAGTGATTACAAAATTTATAAAAAAAATCTGTCCAGTGAGTCTACACCTTTTCTTCTGTTTTCAATTTTTGAAAATTTGAAAAAAAATTGGAATTTTGAAAATCAAACAAAAATGGAGAGATAAACCGGTAGGTTTTAAAATTTGAAACTTCAAAGTTGATGAAACCGCTAGATAAAATGGTAAACCATTTTTACTGTAGCATTTCGATCAAATTTTGTTCAATTTCTTAAATTTCGTGCAATGATATTTATCAAACCGGTTCCTACCAATTTCGTCGGCTCGGTAGGTAACGGAAACCTTGGATGAGATGGACCATTGCTCACTGGACTACTGGACTAGCACGACGCAGCAGGAGATTCTTAAATTTCGTGCAATGATATTTGTCAAACCGGTTCCTACCAATTTCGTCGGCTCGGTAGGTAACGGAAACCTTGGATGAGATGGACCATTGCTCACTGGACTACTGGACTAGCACGACGCAGCAGGAGATCAGACCCGCTTTGGATGGTCGACGAGGCAACACCCAAATCGGATCGATGTGGCAGGAGGGCGATGGCGGACAAGTCAACACCCAAATCTCGGTCCCCTACAGTACGTATTGCCCACACCCACTGCCACCAACAGACCACCTGTACGCAGGGGTACTGTGCGACCAACTGTAGCAGCAATGTGCCAACTGCTTGCAAGTGGTTCGTAAGTAATAAAAAAATTTATTATCTACCACAAACATTGTGGAACTATGCAACAAGAATAAACTCCCATGAAAATTCTCATGTTGTAATAAATATTTTACAACATTGTGAACAGCCTAAAAAAACTCCCATGTTGTATATTGCTACATGAAAATTGGAGAAGAGAGTGAGCAGCCTAAAAAAACTCCCATGTTGTAATAAATATTTTACTTTTAGTACTTTTCTCACCATTGTGAAGTTAGCAATAACAATGAACAATTTTACGGTGGACCCTATAACATTGGAGTTGCCTTTATAACATGCACGATCCGCAAGAGGAGGTACTCCATAGATTTCGTGTTACTACAAACAGGCACGATGGCCGCGCCCTCCGACAATGGTGTCGACAACAGCGTGACGGCAGCCGTGGTGGCCGGCGGCGACATGGACGAGCTCATCCCAACGCTGCCCCTGGAGACCCGGTGCCCGCCGTTCCCGCTTAGGCAGCTCAGCGGCTTCTGGCTGCCGGAGTATATCGTCCGTCGGCTCCCCGTCCTTTACACGCGTTTCGAGCCACGGCCCGACGACGTCTTCCTCGCGAGCTTCCCCAAGTCCGGCACCACATGGCTGAAGGCGCTCGCGTACGCCACGCTCACCAGGGACCGGCACTCGCCGTCCGACCCCGGGCACCCGATCCGGCGCAGCAGCCCGCACGACTGCGTCAGGTTCTTCGAGCTGGCGTTCGCGCTAGCCAAGGACGAGGACGCTGATACAGACGTGTTCGCGGCCTTCCCTTCGCCGCGCCTGCTCGCGACCCACCTGCCCTACCACCTCCTGCCGGAGCGCGTCACGGGCACGCAGGGATGCCGCGTCGTGTACGTCTGCAGGGACCCCAAGGACGCGCTTGTCTCAGCGTGTCTGTTCACCCAGAAGACGATGGCCGCCGCCACCGTCGAGAAGGGAGCCGGCGACGTCCCACCGCCGCCATACACGATGGAGGAGGCGTTCGAACTGTTCTGCGACGGCATCAGCATCGGCGGCCCGCAGTGGCGCCACGTGCTCGGGTACTGGGAGGCGAGCCGACGATGGCCGGACAGGGTGCTCTTCCTCCGGTACGAGGAGATGCTCCGGGACCCCGCGGGCAACGTGAGGAAACTGGCTGAGTTCCTGGGTTGTCCGTTCTCCGGCGAGGAGGAGGCCGCAGGGACGGTGGACGCGGTGGTGTCCCTGTGTAGTCCAAGGGCAACCGGAGCGGCGTGACCGAGCTGGCCGTCGAGCACGGGTCCTTCTTCCGGAAGGGCGTGGCCGGGGACTGGCGCAACCACCTGACGCCGGAGATGGCAGCGCGGCTGGACGGGATCGTCGCCGGCGCGTTGCAAGGGTCTAGGTTCACATTCAACGGCGCAGCGGACAGCTCTGTGTGAGGACGGACAGCTAGTAGCTTTCATACACGTTTCTAGCATTTCGGGTCTTTCTTTGTCCATGCCAATTTCATCGCCATCCTCTTTTTCACTATTTTTCATGTAAAATTGATGTTTCCTCATATATGTGCATGTAAAATTGCATGTGTTTGAATATCACGTGAATTAAACTAAATTCATGGGACTCCATATGCAGGGAGTACGACTACAAACATCACGTGTAATATACCATGATTAACACCACCTATAAAATGCAAGGCAATTCAGTAATATTGCATTTGAAAGGGCCCACTCTAAGGCCCCATTTGGCAGAGCAATACGAAACTGTTTTTCAAGCAAAAATTAAAGGAGTTGTATCAAACATTGTTCGTCTGAAAAAGTGATTTTTGACTGATTCTGTAAAGATATTCATTGAAATGAACTAGGAGGCTTCGAGATGAAAAAGTAGCTTCTTATGACGAATTTTTTGAAGTGATTTTCTGTTCTGATTTGAAAATTTTATATTAAAGAGAGAATCACTTTTAACCACCAAATCATCTCATGAGAGAATCAGTTATCACAAAAAATCACTTTCAATGAAACTTTGCCAAAAAGATACAAAGAATTAAGCTTAGATCGATTTAATACCCCCTTCGGTTTTAAAATATCGACACACTTAAAGACGGAAGCTCGGGCAGGGTCACCAGTTGGCAAATAGCATTTGCGCCTCCCATCCGCACACGAGAACTTGGAAAGTTCAACTGTCATCAGCTCGAAGCACACTTTCGCAGACTGATCTGCTTAGACTAATTTCTAACATCAAATTTGACTATTCAATTTATTCAATAAATTTGTTCAAATGTCTAAAATTATGAGTCGTGTTTCAAATAGTCAAAATTGTATATTTATCAAACTTTTTTGAATAAAACAAATAGTCAAAATTGATGTTAGAAGTTAACGATGTCGATATTTTAAAGCCGGAGGGAATACCTAAGAAATACGATCTATGACTCCTTTGTAGAATCGAGCCTTAACTCTTCCGTCCATTATGGTCGCATAACATGGGACTATCAAAATTTATATGTTATTTTATTGCAGTTTACGGGTTTGGCTCTCAAAAAATCCAAAGCATCCCTCTCAACTTGTGGAGATAGCAAAGTTTAGGCCTGTTTGGAACGCAGCGATTTCATATGAATCTAATAGGAACTTGACATGAATCAATTCAATTTCACAAGAAAAAACAGAAACTATGAAAAATCCCATGTTGGTACACCGGAAAAATATCTATTTCTTGGATTTTTCTTATGAAATTGAACTGATTCATGTGAAATTCTTTTGTAGTTTCCTATGAAATTCCAGCATTTCAAAGCGAGCCTTAAATCTTCCGTCCACTAGAGTCACATCGAAAGGTACTATCGAATTTTATATGCTATTTTTTCCCAATTAATGGGTTTGACTTTCTGAAAAATCCAAAGCATGCCTCTCCTCTAGTAGAGCACAAAAAAGTTTAAGCCCTGTTTTAAATGAAGCAACTTCACATGAATCTACTAGGAACTTGACATGAATCAGTTCAGTTTCACAGGAAAAAAATAGAAACCATGAAAAATCCTGCGTAGTAGCAAGGGAAAAATTTCCATTTCCTACATTTTTTTATGAAATTAAATTGATTCCTGTGAAATTCCTGCATTCCAAAGGGAGCCTTAACTCTTCCATCCATCTGGGTCGCACGCATGGGAGGATCAAAATTTATTTCTTGTTTTTATCACAGTTTACGGGTCTGGTTCTCTGAAAATCCAAAGCATGCCTCTCCTCTCATGGAGAGGAAAAAAGTTTAGGCCCTGTTTCGAATGTGGCAACTTCACATGAATCTAATAGGAATTGACATGAATCAATTCGATTTCACAAGAAGAAAACAGAAACCACGAAAAATGACACGTTGAAACACATGTAAATTTTCCATTCCTTGTGTTTTTCCTATGAAATCGAACTGATTCATGTGAAATTACTTTGCAATTTTCCTATGGAATTCCAGCAATCCAAAGGGAGCCTTAACTCTTCCATCCACCATAGTTGCATCTCATGGGATTATCGAATTTTATATGTTATGTTTTCCCAATTTAAGGGTTTGGGTCTTGAAAAATCAAATGCATGCATCTCCTCTCATGGAGCAGAACAAAATTTAGACTCTATTTGGAACACATCTTCTCATGAATCTAATAGGAACTTGAAATAAACCAGTTCCATTTCACAAGAAAAAAAATAGAAACTATGAAAAATCCCATGTTGGTACATGGAAAAATTTTCTATTTCCTGTGTTTTTCCTATGAAATTGAACTGATTCATGTGAAATTCCTTTGTAGTTTTGCTATAAAATTCCAGCATTCCAAAGGGAGTCTTAACTCTTTCGTTCACCATTGTCGCATCACATGGGACAATCAAATTTTATATGTTATTTTTTTTTCCAATTTACAGGTTTGGCTCTCTGAAAACCCCAAGCATGCCTCTCTTCTCGTGGAGCAGAACAAAGTTTAGGCCCTCTTTGTAATGCAGCAACTTCACATGAATCTAATTAGAACTTGACATGAATCAGTTCAATTTCACAGGAAAAAACAGAAACCATGAAAAATCCCATGGTGGTACATGGGAAAAGTTTTCATTTCCTGAATTTTTCCTATGAGATTGAACTAATTCATGTGAAATTCTTTTGTAATTTTCCTATGAAATTCCAGCATTTGAGAAGGAGCCTTAACTCTTCTGACCATCACGGTTGCATCGCATGGCACTATCAAAATTTATGTTATTTTTTTTTCCAATTTACGGGTTTGGCTCTCTGAAAATCCAAAGCATGCCTCTCCTCTCGTGGAGCAAAATAAAGTTTAGGTCCCGTTTGCAACACAACAACTTCACATGAACCTAATAGAAACTTGACATGAATCAGTTCAATTTCACAGGAAAAAACACAAAATTTCCTATGTTTCTCTTATGAAATGGAACTGATATCTATGAAATTCATGCATTTCAAAGGAAGGTTTAACTCTTCCGTCCATCATGGTCGTATCACATGGGAGTAAGGAAATTTATATGTCTTTTATCGCAGTTTACGGGTTTGGCTCTTTAAAAATCCAAAGTATGGCCTCTCCTCTCGTGGAGAGAACAAATTTTAGGCCATGTTTGGAATGCAGCAACTTCCCAAGAATCTAATAGGAACTTCGAATGAATCAATTCAATTTCACTGAAAAATAGAAACCACGAAAAATCACGTGTTGAAACACATGAAAATTTTCCTTTTCTACATTTTCCCTATGAATTTGAACTGATTCGTGTGAAATAACTTTGTAATTTTCCTGTGAAATTCCTGCATTATAAACATTGCCATAACTCTTTCGTTTATCATGGATGAATCGCATGGGACTATCAAAATTTATATGTTATTTTATTGCAGTTTACGAGATTGGCTTTCTGGAAACCCAAAGCATGCCTCTCAACTTGTGGGGATAGCAAAGTTTAGTCCTGTTTGGAATGCAGCAACTTCCCATGAATCTAATAGGAACTTGATATGAATCAGTTCAATTTCACAGGAAAAAAACAGGAACCATGAAAAATCCCATGTTTGTACACAGGAAAATTTTCATTTTCTGCATTTTTTCTATGAAATTGAACTGATTCATGTGAAATTCCTTTGTAATTTTTCTATGAACTTCCTGTGTTCCAAAGATTGCCTTAACTCTTTCATCCGTCATGGTCATGTTGCATGGGACTATCAAAATTTATGTGTCTTTTATCGCAGCTTACGAGTTTGGCTCTTTCAAAAATCCTCTCGTGGAGCTGAAAAAAGTTTAGGCCCTTTTTTGAACAGTGCTATAAGCTAGAAAATTGCTCTTCCGTTGAGATTCACCTTATACTGATTAAGTAGATCGCCGGGGGAGCATGAAGGGGTGTTGTTGGGCATAGTATATTCAATCTTGTCAAAGGGTACACTCATTGGAGGACTAAACTGTAATCGTGTTGTTTTTTTATATCGTCAAGGCAATAATTTTGGTATCAAAATGAACTTAAGTTGTTACCCTAATGACAACAAATTAAGAATGGAGGGAGTCCTACTAGGACGTGTTATGCATTCACATCTGAATGTATAAGAAATGTCTATTATGAAGAGTGATGAGCTGACTGATATGCCCATTCACGGTTATAAAACCGTATGTATGGTCACAAATTACTCCCAAAATTTCCATTTTTACACATATCAATGTGGAATAGCTAGATGGGTTTTACACATTGTCACTCATGCGATGTTGAATGTAAGAGCCCTCATATACGGCCTGTACTCAAAAAAATCTCTCACCCAATTAAGGGAGCCCAGTCCAAGGTTGAGGCAAGGGATGAAAACAGAATGAAGAGATGATAGCGGAAGCTAACCTGTGTATGTCTGAGCTAACAATCCAGCATACTTGGGTTCCCTATAATCGGCAGCTTCCTTCATAGATTTCTTCTGAAACTTGTAAAATGATAAATGTTCCTACATGTAACGACCAGGTTTTCTTACCATTCGGTAAGACCTGATCTTATGTGCTTTCGCCAATCCCAGAAGGTTGGCAAGCATGCTTATCACAAGTGATCAAACAAAAAACCATAACAGAGTGAGTTAACAAGGATAAGATAAATTAATTCAACAAGATCATCCATAAAACTTACTGAACATCTCAAGGTGGGACGAGACTATAGAGATTCCAGAAACTGAAACAGCAACAAAAACAACAGGTGGGTGTAAGTACCAAGACAACCATTCTCCTCCACAGGCAACTTGAGTGCAGGAGCGAACCTCAAACCACGGTTGGAAAGCAGACTAGAACGATCTTCTAACTAACCTCTAAAAATGAAGAGCATGAAAAGCCGTGAGTATGTGAATACTTAGCAAACCGCGCACTACCTAGCAACAATGTATGCATGCAAGGATACTTTCAAGGATGAAAGCTGGCTCGAGTGCTAAATGCAAGTTTAAAATATTTTATTTTAAAGATGCAAGAAGTTTCATTTTAAAAGAGTCCAATTTTATTATCTTACCCCGCAGAGATATCTGTAATCCTGAACAAGGGTTCATTTTACATGCTAGTGTAATCTCCACACCCGGCCATAGCTCAAAGGCTAGAGTTTAAAACATTTCGAAACAGAGCTAGAGAAAAGAAAACAAAACTACTCGACGAGGGGTACGTCTCAGGCAGTATCCTTCCAAAGGACATAGCAATGCACATTGATTGTAACTCTACCGAGTGTATGCATCTGGACCCACGAGAAGTGCCGCTGAGAACCACCATCTTAGTCCCAATGAACACACAAGACCCATCTACAAGCTTTAACGGGCGTTACCTGTCCTCGAGGATAGGGATCCCAGTCACCTACGCTGTCGGGTCTTGGAGCTGTGAGAAGCCTACCACTGATCAAGTGGGGTGTCTTGACCTCATGTGGGGAGTCGTAACTCGACATGACACTAACGCAACACCACCAGTCCACAGGTAAATAATCAATCCTGGCAAGCTTCAAAATCAAGCCTCTGCCCATATAGGGTAACGTGCTGTGCATGGTTGGCTACTGAGGGTACCAAGCTCAAAGGTCTTGGTCCTTAATTCCAAGGCAGGCTCTCTCTCCAATCTCAACACCAACAACCAATAAGATCCCTCAGAAAGTCCAAGCCTAGAACCTCCTGTGTACCCGCAACAGGTACGCGCATAGAGACTTCCCAAGAGTCCCCCAGCACCTCAAACTCCTACCTGCCCCCACTAAATAGTATGTATAGAGTTATTTGCAAAACTCACACATTTGAATCACAGTTCAAAAGCTTTTAACACAAATTTTATTTTTATAGTGATAAGTGTGAAGTATAGCAAATAAATGCAACTAAGCATGGCTAAGCATAAAACTAAAGCAATAGTACTAGAGCAGTCCTATGACTCATAATATGTGGAACGATAAATAGGCACGGCTTGGGACCGATAAATAGGCACGGCTTGGGACTGTTGCTAGCATATTTTAAAATAGTTGACATGCAAATTATAGTTTCAAACCAAAACATGAAGTTTAAAAGCTGAGATCAAAGTTTGGTCAAGGAGCACAGCTTGCCTTATGAGTCAAGATCCCATCTGGGATCTAGGTCCTCGTGCAGAACGGTCTTCAAGAACTTAGCAACATCTCCAGCTGGACAAACGGCATGAAAACTGGGTGAGAAACTGAAAAGAACGGCTCAACAACTACTTGAACGGGCTCTACTAACGGATGCACGGATCAGACAAGAACTGGCTCTAGGACACGATCACCTACCCAAGTCCCGAGTGGAAAACACCTACTGGAGCAAACGCATGTGATCTGAGGTCTAAACATGGTAGATGGCACGTGTCCTTGGCTCTGGTCACTCGTTTGCCTAAACAAGAAAGACCTGTGGCTGGGATATAGTCACAACGACGTGTCCCAAGGCCAGATCACCAACTGACTCGATCGTGAGTCATCTAAGGTTAGGACACAATCACAACGACGTGTCCTAGGCACCGATCACCCATTGACCGACTGTGCGTGACCTGGGGATGGGACACGGTAATCGGCACGTGACCCGTCACCGATTACCACCCAACCCTGATTACACGCGAACTGAGGCCCGGACACGGTCATAGCCACGTGACC
Organism: Zoysia pacifica; assembly: GCA_001602315.1. Taxonomy (NCBI): domain Eukaryota; kingdom Viridiplantae; phylum Streptophyta; class Magnoliopsida; order Poales; family Poaceae; genus Zoysia; species Zoysia pacifica. The sequence goes on from BCLH01000469.1 coordinate 119,309, forward strand.
ATGAGCTGGGTCACAGCTGAACCATAGACGCATGTCCAAGGGATTGGGCATGGTGCCTACCGCGTGACCCACATAATTGTCACTGGCTGCACGACACAAACTAGGGTTTGGACACGGTCACGACCCTGTGACCCAAAGCTGGGTCACAGCCGGACCGAGGGCGTGTGTCAAAGGGCTTGGACATGGCACCGACGGAGTGACCCATAGCACAGTCACAGATTGCCTGACAGCCCATGAAACAGAGCTCGAACATGAATGAATCTGCGTGACCAAGACCTAAACTAGGCCGATTGCTGCAGCACCAACTGAACATCTACAGAGCATCCAACAACAACAGAACTAGGGTCGGGACACAACTGAACCCGTGTGTCCCAGACCCAAAACAGGCCTAACCGCAGCAGAACACAGATGGGCTGGTAGAACACAATTTGGGGCCTGGACACAACCAAATTGGAGTGTCCTTGCTCCAAAACCGAATCGGATTCCACAGCTCAACAGATCAGTCGACAAGAGACGATCTGGAGCTTGGACACAACCAATTCAGCGTGTCTTTGCTTTGAAACTGAACTGGACACCACACGACCTATAGATCGACCTAACCAACAGAAAAGGGATCAAAAGGGCAGAAGTGCTCACCAAAACTTGAGCCAAGGTTGAAGCAAGGCTGCAGGGATGACGACCGAAGGTGAAGGCAGTGCTGGAACTTGGGATGACCGAACAACCCCGAACTTGGGCTCGGTCACAGCCGACTCCCCGTGACCTTGGCTTCAAGGTGGAGCAATTTCTGCACACAACGCTAAACTCAAACTTTAGCACCAACTCATAGCCACGACTTGCGAACTTTGCTGAGTGACCAAAAAGGTGCAGGGACAAGAGAACGGAGTTCACCATAGCTTGGTTCAACGAAGAGCCGACGTCATTGATGGCATGGGAAGCTCTGATGAGACAATCGGTGAGCTGACCCCAGGAACGACAACGCGGTCGGTTGAACCTGCACATGATGCGGTAGCTCAATGTAAGTCCAGCCAAAGAAGGAAAGAGACGGAGAAGTTAGCATTCAAAGATCGAAACAAAACAACGAGAAACTGAACAGAGAGACACAGATGCTCACCAAGACTTGAGCAATAGCTGCAGAGAAGCTGCGGGAATACAGGCCGAGGTGAAGATGGTGCGGTTCAGATCCTGGGCGCCTGGACATGAAGACCAACGGTGATCCACCAATCTGAAAACAAATGCCAACATGCCTTATTCCGAACACAGCAAACCAAGAGGACGCGGAAATGAAGACAGGGAACATGGTCTCACCAAGGAAATGACAGTGGTGGTGGCAGAACGGTGATGGTGGCAGCTCCACCTCGACAACTGCACCTGCTGCATCTGGCGACGGCCTCCGGCTGCGTGGCAACCTAGCAACTAGGATGTGTTCTCGCTTCGACGATTTGGTCCTCTTGGTACAGATAGGATTCTAAGCTCAACCAACGGAAACAACCAAGGAAGAGACAGGGACGAAGGAAGCTCACCAGAAAACAGCAGAGCAAACAGAGAGAACTAGCACCGATGTGGGCTGCACACCCCACAAGGTGTTCCGGCCACAGCCTGGGTGCTCGCTCCCTTTCAACCTTGTGCGCGCTGGGCAGTGAAGGACGATCACGAACCACCGAACAGGGAAAACAGAAAACGGAGACGTGCTAGGCCCACCCACCAAAAGGGCTCGACCAACACGAGGAACTTGGTGACAACGGCAGCAGAACTCGTCCGGTCTTCCTTCACCTAAACAGAATTGGAAGAGATCAGCACCACAAGAGACAGCGCACAGAAAGGCAGAGTGTTCACCGGGGAATTAAAACGGCAAGCGCAATGCAGGGTGGTCGGTTGACAGAGATACGGTGTCCCAGGCGGACGACGCGATCGACCAACAGGTCAGGGTCAGCGAACAAGACGGTGCAGACGCGGCTCGAGGAAGACGGTGCAGATGCGGCACGCCCTGGCTCGATGGCGAAGAAGACGGGGTGCAGGCAAGTCGGACAGCACAAGCGGACGATGGCAGGCAGACAGGGACACCAGCGGACTGGCAAGGCGCGGTCGGTGAACAGGGACAGCACGGGGATGAATGGGATGAAGATGGCGAGGTCGAAGCCGAACGGTGAGCGTCGGGGACGGTGCTCATCGAGGACGGTGCGGATGTGTGCGGCTACGTAGGGACGACGACGACAACGTGGCTCTGTCTGGATGACGATGAGCAGGACACGCGCGACTGGGCGACGAACAAGACGGGTGTGGGGTCGAAGAGGCATGGGCTGGTGCGGCGCGGCAGGGACGATGCGTGCGGCGCGGCAGCCAGGTTTGAGCGAGGCATCGCGGCAATGAGCAGCACAGAGGGCGAGAGCAGCGCGGTGCAGCGACCTGAGGCGTGCAGGGCTGGAGTAGTGGCTCGCGGCTGGTGCAGGTGGCGGCTAGGGTTGGGTAGAGCTTTAGGGGGCACCGCAGTTGGTGGGGAAGAAGCATAGCCGTCCGATCGAACGTGATCGACGGCCAGGATTCTCCACAAGGATAGCAGGTCAGTTGGGCCACCGAAGCGAAGGGAAACCGACCCAAGATCAGATTTACGGGCTGTTACACTGCATAATTTATATGGCAGTGAGTAATTGTAATACTCAAGAGTTCATGTACATTTTCCTTTTATAACTAGTTGATTTTCTGGTGCGTTTCCCTGGAAACTTATGAATAGTTAGATGATTATAGAAAATGCAATCTAATTGCTAGTGGCAAGTTACTATAGATGTGTCTCGACGTAAGGGAAAAGGTTATATGATATAAGTAAAAACAATTGAATACATTGGTCAAATGTTTTACTTAGAATATGGTAGTTACGATGTCTGATGTCTCTCTTATGGCAGGAAACATTAAAGAAGCGAAGGATGGAGGACAGGAAAAAAAAAAGCATTAAGCATGAAATAGATATGACATTTTGCGTAGAAAACTCATTCTTTATAAAATGACATACAAAAAAAAAAGAATCATCAATGTGTGAATATCTCATAAACATTAGTGCCTCTAGAAAACTAATTGTCGTCGCTTAGAGATACATATGACGGATCCCAGAAACATAGTATTGGCCCTAGAAAAATCTAATTGCCATCGCTTAGAGAGACATATGAATGTTTTAAGATTTATAGTTGGCTAACCATTAAAGTTTTGTCTGATTCCGAAAGTGCAGATAAAGTTTCCCTTCCTCATTTAATTAGAAAATAAAATAGAATGGCCAAGCATAACAATGACATTTTAGTTACCTTTAGGGTGATAATGAAGCTTCTTAGTACTGTAAATCATATCAGAGTCCAAGACAATGGCAGGCTCTCAGCAGGCTCCTTACTTGACCAGTGTTGCATTATATCTCAATCTTTTTTCAGGAGCAAGAAACTGAGTGCAGTCAAAATCGAGGCCTGATAATAATGCATTAGATAAATTAGAATTGTCATGCCGAGACAAAGCTATGACATACTACTGTTAAAAATGAATGCTTTTTGCAGATCCATTTGTGAATCACTCAGGGCAGGATAGGTGAAGTAATTTTCACTGTCCCACAAAGGGTCAAAGAGAGAACATATAAAAAAACATCTCTTGGTCCATCTAGAGTGAGAAACATGTAACCAACTCCAGTCTAGCAATGTACCTCTAGTTTGTGATTGGCATGCCCATCGATAGATAGTCAATTTATGATGCTGATACATTGACACATGGTGTATGATGGCTCAAAAAAATCCAGCACAGTAGAAGTTAGGTTCATCAGCCTTCCCAAAGCACCTGGAGCAAACTTCCTTGCCAAGAGGTAGCATGGGCAGCGGGCATGGGGAAAAAGAAGTGGCGGCGCTTCGCGGGTACGGGGAAGGAGGGGGTAGAGGAGGGGAGCGGAGGTGGCGACGGAGAGGGGAGGGGAATCAATGACTCTTAGTTAGGGCACGGAGGTGGGTGGGCTGCAGCCCACCCTGAGATCTAGAAAAAGCTCGATTTTAGCACTGTAGTTATAAGTGGTCATTCGGGTGGCCTGGCCCAGCCCACCTAATGGCACTGCCCTGCAAGGCAGCTCAAGTAGGTAAAAATGTGCAAAAATAGGTGTAAACCACAGCTAGCAGGGATAAAACTGGTGACCTCACACCTTAGAAGGAGGCGTCCTACCACTAGACCACTGCAGCTCTTATGTTTTGAAGTAAAATGTAGATATATTTAATATCAAAATATAAACGAGCCATGCCGGGCCGGGCTACCGTGTTGGACTTCTAGCACTTGTGTAGTTGCTTGCTACCGATGTAATTAAACATATGTTGCATAGGCCGATTTCTAGTGGTAGGCTTGGTAAATGGGCTTAAGCATTGATTGAGTATGATTTGGCTTATGAATCGTTGAAATCCATAATGGGCCAAATTGTTGTTAATTTTATTGTTGAACATCGGATTGATCTAGATCATGATTTAGATGTTGGTTATGTTGTATTTTGATAGATCGGTTTGCAAAGAGGGTCATGGGGTTGGTGTAGTATTAGTTTCTCTTTATGATGCACACTATGAATTCGCAAACCGATTAGAGTATGATTGCACCAATAACTTAGGCGAATATGAAGCATTGTTGTTCGGCTAGAAAATGTTAGATTCCATAGGGGTTAAACAAGTTGAGGCTTCGGTGATTCGTTATTAGTAGTGCAACAAGTTGCTGGAAATTGTCAATGCTTAGACTAATCATTGAATTCTATTTTAGACAAATGCCTAGACATCATTAGAGATATGAATTAGTTCAATATACATCATGTGTGTAGGCCATCATGTGCGTAGGCTAGAAAATAGTAAAGCCAATGAGTTTGCAGAACAAGCATCGAGTTACAATGTTATTAAAAGAAAATTATCAGTCATTAAGAAATCGATGCTTAAGGTGCTAGAACTAGACTATTCAGATACTAACACGTCAAACCGTGATAGTGTCGAATCGCTTGATTAGAGATCATCTATAGTTTCATACATTCGTACTCCAACCTAAAGTGTGGATTAGAAAGTTTGGCATGTAGCTTTCAAATATACATTGATTGATGATAACTTGTACCGCTGAACAGGAGATGATTTGCTATTAAAATGTTTGAGTGATGATGAAGCCAAAGTGGCTATGGGGGAAGTTCATGAGGGCATTTGTGGTACGCATCAATCGGCTTCAAAAATGAAATGGTTGTTGAGAAGGGTCAGATTTTATTGGTCAATCATGATTGCTGATTGTTATCGTTACTACAAGTGATGCGAAGAGTGCCAAAGGTTTGACAATATTCAATTGACACCCGCTACCATGATGAATCCTATTATAAAATAGTGGTCATTCCGAGGATGGAGATTAGACTTCACAGGGCAAATACATTCTTCATCTTCGAAGAGACACCTCCTCGTGTTAGTAGCGATAGATTACTTCACCAAATAGACTGAAGCGGTGGCTCTCAAGAACATTACGCACAAAGAGATAATTGAGTTCTCTACCAAGCATATTATTCACAGATTCGGCATACCGCAAACTTTGACTATCGACCAAGGTACTTCCTTTACGTCCGGTCATGTTAAAGAGTTTGCCGAATCCTACAGGATTAGGATACTCAATTCATCTTCATATTATGCTCAGACCAATGGTCAAACCGAGTCTATCAATGAAACATTGATTAAACTTATTAGAAAAAGATAGAGGATTACCCCAAGAGATGGCATGAAGTCTTATCGAAGGCTTTATGTGCTCATCGGATGTCTAGGCACGGAGCAACCAAGGTGACACCTTATGAGCTTGTGTATGGACAAGAGGCCATTTTACCTATCGAGGTAAATCTAGGAGCTCTAAGATTAGCTAAACAAAATGACTTATCCACCAATGAGTATAGGACTTTAATGCTATACAATATTGATGAAGTCATTGATAAGCGTTTGAGTGCCCTGAGAGAAATTGAGAAAGATAAGACGAGAGTTGCTAGAGCTTACAACAAAAAGTTATGGAACATCCCGAATTTTTGAATTAATAAAGTGGCGTTTTCCTTGAATTCTGTTCCAATTTAATTGTCTGCCCCAATTTTCGTTCCGCTCAAAAATCATTCGTTTCGAATTTCTTTTCGTCCATTTCGAAATCCGTTTATCAAATCTGATCCGGTGCCGAAATAATTTAGTCCGCGTAATTTTTACGTTTGACTAAAATTATTTTCTGGAATTTCCCAAATTAATTTTCGGGTCTCTAAATATCTTTTCCTAATTAATCTCTTTAGCCATTTTAATTATTTTCGCAGTTATCAATTAATCCTAGATTAATTCCTAAACCCTATTTTTACCCACATACAAATACCCCTTAACCCTAACCTAATCTCAATCTCACTTTCCTTTCCTCTTTTTCCGTTCTTCCACCGCAAGTTCTATTTTCTGGCAACCGTCTCCGCGCCGCCCTCGACCGCGCGCCTGTCGCCGACCCCGCCGCTTGGAGTTTCGCGCCGCTTCATCCGCTGTCGTCTGCGCCAAGCCGTCCGCGTGAAGCCGCGTTGCAGTCTCCTCGATTTCCAGCGCGTCGCTCGACTGCGTCGCCTGCTCACGTCGATCTCTGCGCCGTCCACGCCCAGCCGCGTCGCCCGTCGCTGTTCCCGAGGAGTTCCGTCGCCGCGCCGAGTCGCCAGCGTCGTCATCTCGTCAGCAAGCGGCTTCCCGAGGGTTTTTCCTGTCGCCAACAGTCTTCACGTGGAGTCTCGTGCCCGACGTCAAGTCCGCCTGTTTCGGTCAGCTGTCTCGATCTCCAGCGTTGTCTCAAGTTTTCCCTGCTCCGATTAATTTTCCAGCACCTGACTCCAATACACGATACCAGTTCTCCAGTGCGTCACGGTTCCCATTTTCGTCTCCAGTCTCCAGTACAAGTCTCGGGTTTCGATCTTCGCGATTCTGTCTCCGATTTTCAGATCCCAGTGAGAACAATTTCTCTCTCTTAAATTCATTTCCCTTTCCGATTAATTGTTAGATTAATTGCTAATTTAATCTGCGATTAATTATTCTGCAATTAATCTAATTCTTTGTGGTCCTGATTGTCTACAATTTCTGTGAAATTCCGTTTGATCTCCGATTAATCCCGAAATTGTTCCGTTAAATTGTCTCGTCGCAATTGTCGTGTAGGGTTGTTTCGGGAAATGTTTTGCGCACGTTTAGTCTAGTAATTTCGATTAGATTTAATTTCCGGTTCTATTTTTGTCGTGTAATTTGTGTCTAATCCGTCTTGTTCGTGTTGTGATTAGCTGCTGTTTCTGAGGACGAGTTCTGCGAGCCCGATCAGTTCGACGATCTGGATCCCGACTTCGATCCCAATTTGCCAGGCAAGCCGCGTTCCTTGATCACTTTGTTCCCAGCATTTTAAACTGCATGTTTTGTTTAAAACCCTAATTTGCATGTCAACTATTTTAAAATGTGGTAGCAACATTCCTAAGTCGTACCTATTTACTGTTCCACAAATATCAACCCTAGGATTGCTTTAGTACATTTATTTTACTTTTATGCTTAGCCATGCTTAGTCGCATTTATTTTCATCTCACACCTATCACTATAAAATGGAATTTGTGTTAAATGCTTTTGAACTGTGATTCAAATGTATGAGTATTACAAATAACTAATTATAACTATTTAGCGGGGGCAGGTTGGAGTATGAGGAGCTGAGGGACTTTTGGGAAGTCCCTGTGGGCGTACCTGTTGCGGGTACAACGGGAAGATCTGAGCTGGGATCTTTTCATGAGACTTGTTGTTGGCGTTGAGGTTGAAGATGGTGCCTGCCCGACAATTAAGGACTGAGTCCTTCGAGCCTTGTACGCTCAGTTGACAACCATGCACACCACGTTACCCTGTATGGGCAGTTGGCTTGATCTTGAAGCTTGCTGAGACTGGTTGTTTACCCGTCGGTCGGCGGTGTAGTGTTAGTGTGGTGCAGAGCTCTGACTCCGCATATGAGATCGAGATACCCCACTTGATCAGTGGTAGGCTCTTCACAACTCCACGACCCGATTGCGTAGGCTTTTGGGATCCCTATTCTGGAGGACGGATGACGCCAGTTAAAGCTTGTGGACGGGTCTTGTGTGTTTGTCGGAACTACGACGGAAGTTCCCGATGACGCTTCTCGTGGGTCCAGGTGCATAACCTCTGCAGAGTTTTAGTCGATGCGCATTGCCACGTCCTTTTGGAAGGACACCCCCTGAGTTGTGGTCCTCGTTGAGTAGTTTTGTTTTTCTTCCTCCTCTCCTTTTTCAAAATGTTTTTGACTCCGGCCTTTGAGCTGTGGCCGAGTGTGGAGATTACATCGGCATTAAAATGAACCCCCGTCTGAGATAACGGAGATCTCTGTAGGGCAAGATAATAAAATTTGACAAGTTTTAAAATAAAGCTTTATTGCATCTTTAAATAAGATAAAATGTTTTAAACTTGCATTTAGCACTTGAGCCATGCCTTTACCCTTGAAACCATTTGCATGCATACATTGTTGTTAGGTAGTACGCGGTTTGCTGAGTATTTGTACTCACGGCTTTCTAATTTATTGTTTTCAGAGGATACTCTCAGCTTCGACTACGTCTCTGACGGTCTGTGACGTCCGCTCCTGCGCTCGAGCTAGCCTGTGTGAAGGAGGTTCGCTACTGCTGCCACGTTGATGCTTTCGCTGTTGCTTTTGTTGGATTCACGATAGTGATATATCTGCTCTGAGATATTTCTAGCCTGCGTGCCGATGGACCCCTTTGGAGGATTTTGTTCTAATAATTTCACTCTGATCTACTATTTTCCATTCTTGTTTCTTGTTTAATATTTCTGTTATGGTTTCTTGATTGATCGCTTGAGATATCGTGCTTGCCAAACTCCTGGGATTTGGCAAAGTCACAGAAGATCGGGACTTATCGAAAGGTAAGGAAAACCCCGGTCATTACAAGTTAAAGGCTAAAACTTTTCAGGTGGGCAAATTAGTGTGAAAAACTATTCTGCCCGTAGGCTCAAGAAGCAACAATTTCGAGAAATGGTCTCCTAGTTGAGAAGGACCATATAGAATAGTAAAAGTTATTACCGGGAATGCATACATGATGGAAGATATCCGAGGAGAGTAATTACCTAGGGCCCTTAACGGCCGATATTTAAAAAGTATCATCCAATTGTATAGCAAAAAGCATAAGAGAAAATCCGATATGAAGAATATTGTTTCCAAAAATGATACGATGGCCGATGAGTCGGGAGGACCATCGTCCTTAGAGGTTTTTGGGTGGCTAGAATGTTTTATAGTGTAAGAACTTCACCAAAAAAATAGGGGGCATATGTTGACACCAAAAAATCAAAGCCACCGAAGTATCCGGCAAGCCCTCTCGAGTTTGAAGCATCCGGCCCACCGGAGTGTTCAGCATAGTCCGGACTGTCCGACAAGTGCTCTTGGGTTTGAGCATTTAGCTCACCGGACTGTCCAGCACTACGTCGGACTATCCGGCACCGGAGTATCTTGTACCAAGCTGGACTCTCTGGTAGGCCCTTTCGGGCTTGGGTTTTCAGCCCACCAGAGTGTTCGGCACTATGCTAGACTGTTCGGTATGCCCTCTCGGGTCGAACCTATCATTTGCCTCTACTTTTTCATCCTTCTCCAAACCCTAATCCCCTTACTTGACCCCGTTGCTATCCTTCCTTCGTTTTGACGACGATCGAAGGCGATCTGACTGGCCTGATCGAGCCCTGATCAACCCTAAGATGATCCTCCTACGACGGGGTCTCTCCCGAGGCGGGGTTGTCTAGGTGCTGTCCAAACCCGGCGCCACAGACGTGCGAGCGATGCATTGGCCCGAACCCGACTTCAGTGTCAACACACTTTTTGGCGACTCCGCTGGGGAACGAGTGCTTTCGGTTGCACAAACTGAATTGTCATTTTTCACCATGACCTTCGAGACCTCCACGACAAACATCGTCATGCCATCCTTTGAGGAGTTGTCCGAGGAGGCCCGCAACGCGTTCCTAGAACACCGGAAGGCCTCCGAAGAGGCGTGCAAGGTGCGGAAAGAGCGGAAGCTGCAAGAGTACTTGGCGTGTTTCAAGAAGAACCGTCAAAGCGCAATCTCTCAAGTGAAGGAGCCCATTCTTTCGACCGTCGTCAACGACGTGGCCATGGATGCTACTAATGTGAGAACACCTTCACACCCTCCCATTACTTTGGAAGACCTTTCATATTAGTTTGCCAATTTGAAAAAGGTCTTGACTAATGATATGCAATACATGATCCAAGAAAACATGTCTAAGTCATCCAAAAATGCTAGTATTACATCATCTTCTCATGTTGCACATGTAGGTCCTCCTGCTAGCACATCGACACCTACTACATCTAGTATAGAACAGTCTCCATATGGCATACCGTTGAACTCGTTTAGTGGACAAACTAGTTTTCCATCTCATGTGCAAACTAATGCTTTGGTAGTGTCTCCCGCTAGCGTAGAGCCAGCATCCCCCATCTGGCCACAAACCGATTGAATGAATTGGCTAGTTTTGTTCCTCCTTACCGTATCGTTGTGTATAGCACACCATCTATTTCACCAAGCGGTACGGTTATCCCTCATGGCCCCGACCCTTTCGTCACAAAGCACATTTAATAGGCTACCCATTCCAACATAGAAGAGTGTATGGCACGCATTAAGGAGGACTTGAGCTAGCAATTTTGCGAAATGCTAGGGGTAGACCTTAAGGGAAGAAACCAAATTTATCAAAAACTATACCTTGCATATTTTGATTCGGTCCTTTATCCTAGTGGGTGGCATGTTCCTGACTTCGTCAAATTCAATGGCGAAGATAGTCAGGCCATTTGGGAACACATTAGCCAATACGTAGCACAACTTGGAGAAGTGGGTTTTACTGAGGCTTTAAAAGTATGTTTATTTTCTTTATCACTAACCAAAACCGCTGTCTCATGGTTTTCATCATTGTCCCCGGGCTCCATCTACACATGGGAGTGTTTAGAGCACAAATTTCATGACCACTTTTATTTTGGGGACGACAAACGGAAATTGTCACACTTGACATCGGTTAGGCAAGGGAAAGATGAAACCGTCATTAATTATATTCGGCGGTTTAGAGATGTTAAAACTAATGCTTTAATTTAACAATTTCTAAAAAAGACTTAGCTGATCTAGCTTTTAGTGGTTTGCGGTCACACCATAAAGAGAAGTTGGAGGGACACGACTTTCTTACGCTCACTCATTTCCAACAAAGGGCTTCGGCTCAAGAAAGCCGAAGAAAAGAAATAAAACATGATTACAAGATCCGTCACACCATGCACGTCATGGAATATGATTCAGATAGCTTCGATGATGATTTCAATGACATTCTAGCTGTCGAGTTTGTTTGGCCTTCTAAGGCCAAATCATTTTTTTGTGATTTGCTCAGACCGATTTATAAGAATTGGAAAGACGATATGAAGTACACCTTTGACGTAGCTAAATACGAGAAAATATTTGATGAGTTGCACAAAGGTGGATACATTAAGATTGCATATACTTTACCTCCAGCAGATGAAATTAAGCGTAGAGCATATTGCAAATAGCATAACTCTTACTCTCATGCTACTAATGATTGTAATATTTTCTGTCGACAGGTCCAATCGACCTTTAATGAGGAACGATTGAGTCTTAAAGAGATGTAGATCGACAAACACCCTTTCTCTGTCAACACTCTAGAGCTCAACCCCAAGGTGTCGATTCGGCCTCATCAAGCCGATACAACCAAGCAGAAGAACGTGATCATCGAAGAGGAGATGCCTATTTCTTCGAGTGAGAAAGGGACCTCTAGAAAGGTGGTGCTCGAGAAGTGTCTCGGTGGTCAAGAGTCTCTCAAAGTCACCATCCAAGGCTCCAGACCCAGGGGAAAACTTCACAGACTAAGATGATAAAGCCGAAGAATCCGAAGGTGGGCAAGTGAAAGATAAACCAAGGCAAGGCCATGAACAGAAAGATGGGACCCAAAAGCGCCTTCGACCGTCGCATGGCCAAGTACAAAAACTAAAAAACCGATTTGAGAAATCGGTCTACGAAGCGGCCAAGATCACCATCAAGAGGAGGTAGCCCACCTAGGAAGGAGATGAGGCAAGCCGTGGATGTTCCTAGACCTCCTCCTCTTCCTCCACATAGGTTCGGAGTGCCACTGCCATGGTTCTCTCCTATGCCTTGCCCACCGTTCTCGGTCTGGCTTCCATACATGGGACCATAGATGCCCACGCCACCGATGCCTATTCCACCGAAGCCCGTTCCACTGATGCCATACCTGCCATTTCATTCGGGGTGGAACGGACCGAGGAGATATCTTCACATGGCTCTTCGGCCTTGTTGCAGATCAGACGGAGTTTTGACCGATCAATGTTCAAGGGGGGCTCCACCACCGTGCCTAAGCAAAAATGGTACCCGAAGCAATGTAAGAAACATGCTCCTTCCACTTTTGTTCATAAAAAAACGCATCCAAAGGTGTCATGAAAATCGACACAACTGATGTTAAAATCGGAGGAGTCTTCAAGAGACCTGTCACTTTGGATCATCCGGTCGAAAAGGCTTCCCATGATGATGAAGCTAGCAGCAGCAAGAGCTCCTCTAAGTACACGCAGCCGAGGTGGTGTCCGCCTGATTTGACCCACACTCAAAAGAGGAAGGTTCCAAGGCTATGCCTCCGAAAGATTCGAGAGGAGGAGACGAAGAAGAAGAGGGACTAGGTCTTCAATGGGATCAAGCCGATGGTCCCTCAAGGTAAGCAATAGAGAGTTAAGGAGCCTTAGGCTCCCATTCCACCGGTGAAGGAGGAAGCGGTGGTTACTCCGAAGCCGTTAGGTTTAGCCGATGCCGTACTTGGAGAAGGCACCACGGCGCCTTCGCCAAGGAAGACGTTGATATGTTCGAGTTCGACAACGACGACCTCTTGGACTACGAGCCCACACCACCTCGGAAAGATATGGATATCAACACCATTTGCTTATCTCTTTTCGATTATTCTTTAGTTGAAGAAGAAGAGGTTATGGCACAATTCGACTTTGGGCTAAAAAGTTTTATCTTTGAGAAGCCCAAAGAATCGAAGAACCATTTAAAACCCATCCATGTGAGAGGACATATAAATGGCACACCGCATGCTTGTAGATGACAGTGCTATTGTTAATCTAATGCCATATTCTTTGTTTAAGAAGCTAGGTAAGGCCGATGATGAGCCCATCCAGACCAACATGACTTTGAACGGTGTGGGAGGAGGAGACCCTATCGAGGCTAAGGGGGTCACTTCTATGGAACTCACCGTTGGGGGCAAAACCATAGCTACCGCTTTCTTTGTTGCCGATATAAGCGGTAGTTATAGGTTGATCTTTGGGCGTGATTGGATTCATGCCAATAGATGTGTTCCCTCTACATTGCATCAATTCTTGATCCAATGGGTTGGTGATGATGTAGAGGTTGTTCATTCGGATGCATCGGCTTATGTTGCTATAGTCGAATCATCTTCTTTGCTACATGATACCGTTAGGTGCTTGACCGGTTTAGACTCGACGGATTATGATTTTTTTAGTGTGAATAGAGATGGTTTTGTACCCGTCAATGTGAAGCCGATAGAAAATCAGATCAACCATATAATATGATTAATGAAACCTAATTTTGATTGGTTGCAAAATAAAGTGGAACACTATCGGTCTAACACGAACGATATGTGCGAAGCTGTAGAAAAGATAGAGGATATGGACAAGTTAGGACAAGGATTCACATCGTCCGATCCACTCTTGAGGAGGTCAACTTTGACAGGGATGATAATCCTAGGTCAACTTTTATAAACAAAAATCTGAAAGCCGATTATAAGATGAAGTTAATCGGTTTACTAAAAGAATATGCTGACTGTTTTGCATGGTCTTATAATGAGATGCCCGGGTTGAGCCGCGAGCTAGTTGAGCATCGGCTTCCAATAAAATCTAGTTTTAGACCTTTTAAGCAACTGATGAGAAGATTCAACCTGAATGTGCACGATCATATCAAAGAGGAAATTATCTGATTACTTGATGCAAAGTTTATAAGACCTTGCAGGTATGCGGAGTGGATATCTAACGTCACACCAATGGAGAAGAAGAACACCGATAAGATAAGAGTTTGCATTGATTTCAAAAATTTAAAAAGAGCTACTCCTAAAGATGAATATCTTAAGCCCATAGCCGATATGTTGATTAATGATGCTTCTGGCCATAGAGTTATTAGTATTCTTGATGGGAATGCAAGATATAACCAAATATTCATAGCCGAAGAAGGGTCTAAAACTGTATTTAGGTGTCCTTGTTTTGTAGGATTGTTTGAGTGGGTAGTCATGACTTTTAGGTTAAAGAATGCGAGTGCCACGTATCAAAGAGCCATGAACTTTATCTTTTATGATTTGCTTGGGGTCATCATGAAGGTTTATATAGATGATGTGGTGATCAAATCGGTTGCCTTAGACTCTCATTTAGCCGATTTGCAGCTCGCTTTGGACCGAATGCACTGTTTCGGTTTGAAAATGAACCTACCTAGGTGTGCTTTTTGTGTATCGGCCGGGAAGTGTTTAGGCTTCATCATTCATGAAAAGGGCATAGAGGTAGATCCTTAGAAGATAGAGGCAATTAGAAATGTGCAGGTGCCTACATGTAAGAGAAAGTTGCAAAGCTTCTTAGGTAAAGTGAATTACTTGAGGTGATTTGTATCTAACTTGTCGAGAAAAATCAATGTATTTATTCCTATTCTTCGGTTAAAAAATGAGACCGAATTCACATGGGGGCAAAACAGCTAGAAGCATTTGAGAAAATCAAAGAGTACTTGTCCTCGCCGCCGGTTCTTAGGGCGCCCAAGGGTGGAGTCCCTTTTCGTCTTTACAGAGCAGTAGAGTATGATGTGATTGGTGCTGTTTTGACACAAGAAGCCGAAGGGAAGGAGTATGTGATCACATATGTGAGCCGACAGTTGGTGAATGCAAAAATAAGGTACACTCTCATTGGGAAATTATATTTTTCTTTGTATCATGCTTGCACTACGTTGAGACATTATTTGCTATCTAGCACTTGTGTTGTTGCTTGTCAAACCGATGTTATTAAGCATATGTTGCATATGTTGATTTCTAGTGGTCGGCTTGATAAATAGGCTTATGCATTGATTGAATATGATTTGGCTTATGAATTGTTGAAATCTATGAAGGGCCAAATTGCTGCTAATTTTATTCTTGAACATCAGATTGATCCAGATCATGATTTAGATGCTGGTTATGTGACATTTACCCTTGAAAGTTGTATTTTGATGGATCGGTTTACAAAGAGGGTCAAGGTGTTGGTGTAGTATTAGTTTCTTCTCAAGATGCACACTTTGTGTTCGCAAACCGATTAGAGTATGATTGCACCAATAACCAAGCCAAATATGAAGCATTGCTGTTCGGCTTGGAAATGTTAGAGTCCATAGGGGTTAAACATGTAGAGGCTTTGCAGAGATTCATTATCAGTAGTGCAACAAGTTGCTGAAAATTTTCAATGCTTAGACATATCATTGAATGCTATTTTAGGCAAATGCCTAGACATCATTAGAGGGATGGATGAGTTCAATATATATCATGTGCGTAGGCTAGAAAACAGTAAAGCCAATGAGTTGGCACAACAAGCATCAGGTTACAATGTTAGTAAAGAAAAATTTTCAGCCATTAAGAAATCGATGCTTGAGGTGCTAGAACTAGACCATTCAGGTATTAACACGTCAGACCATGATAGTGCTGAATCACTTAATTGAAGATCACTTATAGTTTTATACATTCGTAGTCTAACCCAAAGTGTGGATAGGAATGTTCGGTATGTAGATTTTAAATATACTTTGATTGATGGTAACTTGTACCGTCGAATGGGAGACAATTTGCTATTGAAATATTTGGGTGATCATGAAGCTAAAGTGGCTATGGGAGAAGTTTATGAGGGCATTTGTGGTACGCATCAATCGGCTCCGAAAATGAAATGGTTGTTGAGGAGAGCCGGATTCTATTGGCCAACCATGATTGCTGATTGTTATTGTTACTACAAAAGATGCGAAGAGTGCCAAAGGTTTGGCAATATTCAATTGGCATCCGCTGCCATGATGAACCCCATTATAAAACTATGGCCATTCTGAGGATAGGGATTGAACTTCATAGGGCAAATACATTCTCTATCTTTGAAGGGACTCGCTTCATGTTAGTAGCGACGGATTACTTCATCAATGGAGAGAAGCGGTGGCTCTCAAGAACATGATACACAAAGAGGTAATTGAGTTCTTTACCAAAGATATTATTCATAGATTCAGCATACCGCAAACATTGACTACTAACTAAGGTACTTTCTTTACGTTCGGTCATGTTAAAGAGTTTGTCGAATTCTAGAGAATTAGGATACTCAATTCATCTACATATTATGCTCAAGCCAATGGTCAGGCCGAGTATAACAATAAAATGTTAATCAAACTCATTAAGAAAAAAGATTGAGGACCATCTCAAGAGATGGCATGAAATCTTATCGGAGGCTTTTTGGGCTCATCGGATGTCTAGGTACGGGGCAACCAAGGTGACACCTTATGAGCTTGTGAATGGACAAAAGGTCGTTTTACCTGTCGAGGTAAATCTAGGAGCTCTAAGATTAGCTAAACAAAATGACTTATCCACCGATGAGTATATGACTTTAACGCTATACAATATTGATGAAGTCACCGATAAGCTTTTGAGTGTGCTGAGAAAAATTGAGAAAGATAAGGAGAGAGTTGCTAGAGCTTACAACAAGAAGGTATAGGCTAAAACTTTTCAAATAATGTGGAAAACTATTCTGCCCGTAGGCTCAAGAAGCAACAATTTCAGGAATGGTCACCTAGTTGGAAAGGACCATATAGAGTAGTAAAAGTAGATATCTAAGGAGAGTCATTACCTAGGGCCCTTAACAGTTGATACTTGAAAAAGTATCATCCAATTGTACAGCAAGAAGCATAAGAGAAAATTCGATATGCAGAATATCGTTACCAAAAATGATACGATGGCCGATGAGTCGAGAGAACCATCGTCTTTAGGGGTTTTTGGGTGCCTAGAATGTTTTATGGTCAAGAACTTCACAAAAAAAGGGGACATATGTTAGACACCCAAAAATCAGAGCCACCGGAGTGTTCGGCACGTTGCCGAAGACTCCGGCAAGCCCTCTCGAGTTTAAGGCATTCGGTCCAACACAGTGTGTGGCATTGTGCCGGACTGTCTAGCAAACGCTCTCGGATTTGAGCATTTAGCTCACCGGAGTGTCTGGCACTACGCCGGACTGTCTAGCATCGGAGTATCCAGCACCAAGCTGGACTGTCCGGTAGGCCCTCTCAGGTTTGGGTTTCCAGTCCATCGGAGTATCCGGCACCATATCGGACTATCCGACAAGCCATCTTGGGTTGGGCAGAAAGCCCACCGGAGTGTTCGATCCGTGATGATCAAAGGCGATCCGGCTCGCTTGATCGAGTCTGAATTAATCCTAAGATGATCCTCCTCCGATGGGTCCCTCTCGAGACGAGATTGTGTAGATGCTATCCAAACTCGACGTTGAAGAAGCACCGACGTTCTCGCACACGAACGTTCGAGCGGTGCGTTAGCCCCAACCCGACTTCGGCATCAACACTTATCCTCTCTCACCAACCCCTATTAGTTTCCCTTCTCTCAAGCAAGCGGGTGGCGCTCATGGCGAGCCGAACGCGCCCGTCCTCCCTCCAATCCGCGTTCACCACTGAGCATCAACGCGCATGCGTGAGAGGCGAGCGACCGAGGAGGCAGTCCGTCGACCCTGTGCCATCCCGTCGTCAGCGCCCCGTACCAGACTTTGCATCCCCATTCGTGCCGTCATCCATCAATCGTCGGTCTCCGCATCGCTCTATTCCCGTCCGGCTTCATCTGCATGGTCTCTGTCTGCGTCATCCCCAATCACGCGCTGTCCCCGTCGCCGTGTCATTCTGCGCGTGCCATCCCCGATCCGTCGACCCAGCACCGTCCTGTGCAGTCACCTGGGATGTCACCGCCATTCCTCTGCCGTTTGTTGCCAATTTGAACCGTCGTGCCTTGAGCAGGGAGAAGCTATCGTCAAAGAAGGTTCCACCCGTTCAATGTCGAGAACCTCGAGTGCACCGAGCCTTCTCTGGTAGATGTTTTCCCTGTAAGTGTTCATCGATCTCCACCTTCGTTCCCTGTTGGCTGCTGCTGCTGTTCCCTGTAGTCTCTGTTGCTTGTGACCATGTCAGTGATGCCAGACCTGAAAAGCAGTTCGAGCTTATGGTCTTCGAATGCCAAACGAGCTGCTGTCACCATTCAACCGCTGTCCAACCAAACTGCGTGTCGTATCTTCAGTCCAAGCCGTGGTGAGTAGTTCCGTTCCCTTCCGTCCATACTTCCTGGTCGTGCATAGTTGTTGTTGTCGGTTAATGTTCTAGTAGGCTGGTTTTTAAGGCGTCCTACGAGCTCTGGTGGTGCAGCGTGTTGGAGAGCCGAGCTGTCACCTTGTGCTGCTGTGCACTGTAGCCTCAGTGACGTTTGGAGTTGTTTTGGTGCTGCGAGTTGGGCGCTAAGCAGGGGTATGCCAGAGAGGTTGAGCCCAGTTGCTGGAGGTTGAAGATGGAACCCGTGCGGTGGGAGTTCGTGAGTAGGAGTCGTGGATGAGCTGGTTGACCAAAGAACTGGGTGTGTTCGAGGCCGATCAGCGGGCCTTTTGCTTTGGAATGGATTTGTTGACGCCGAAACGGATTCTAGGCCAACGCACCGCTCGCATGTTCGTCTGTGGTAATGCTGGTGTTTCTCTAACGTCGGGTTTAAGCAGCACCTAAACAACTCCACCTCGGGAGAGACCCGTCGAAGAAGGATCGTCTTAGTGGTGATCCGGGCTCGAACAAGCCAGCCTGGATCATTTTCAAACGTCGCTGAGATGAAAGAAGAACATCACGAGAGTCGAGTAAAAAGATTAGAGTTTGGAAAAGAACGAAAATGTAAAGGCAAATGATAGGTTTGATTGAGATGATCCGCGACTGGCCATGAGCCTCTATTTTATATAGGTGGGATTGTCTTATCCAGCAGGACAACTGATCCTCCAAGTTAGTAAAGAAATTAGAATAAATCTGCACAAAACTTACTTAAATCAGCATTATAGGAGTCTTCGATAAAGTGTCGGACACTCCGGTGATCGGAGTCTCCGGTAAGGTGCTGGAGGTTCCGTCGTGCAATCCCGGTAACCCGAGAGGGCTTACCGGACCCTCTGGCATGATGTCGAACACTCCGGTGGGCTTTCTGCTCCAACTTGAGACAGCTTACCAGATAGTCCGGCATGATGACGGACACTCTAGTGTCGGATAGTCCGGCGCAGTGCCTGACATTCCGATGAGCTGAGCGCTCAAACCCAAGAGCGCTTGTCGGACAGTCGGCACTATGCCGAATACTCCGGTGAGCTGAATGCTCCGAACCCGATAGGGATTACTGGACCTTCCGACAGTGTGTCAGACACTACGGTAACCCGATGATTTTTTGTGTCAACATATGCCCCCTATTTTTTTGTGAAGTTCATGCATTAAAAAACATTTAAGCACTCAAAAACCTTTAAGGGCGATGGTTCTCTTGACTCATAGGTCATTGCATCAATCTTAGCAACGATAGTTTTCATATCGGCCATCTTTCTCTTACGTTTCTTGTCATACACTTGGATGATACTTTTTTAAGTATCGACCGTTAAGGGCCCTAAGTAATGATTCCCCCCGAACATCCTCTAACATATATGCATTTCCGGCAATGACTTTTATTACTCTATATGGCCCTTCCCAACTAGAAGATTATTTTTCAAATTTGTTGCTTCTAGAGCCTACGGGCAGAATAGTTTTCCACATTAATTCACCCACCTGAAAAGTCTTAACCCTCACCTTCTTGTTGTAAGCACCATCAACTTTTGCCTTATCTTTTTAAATATCTCTCAAGGCACTCAAACGCTTATCAGTGACCTCATTAATATTGTCTGGTCTAGCATTAAAGCTCTAAACTCATCGGTGGATAAATTATTTTGTTTAGCTAACCTTATAGCTCTTAGATTTACCTCGACGGGTAAAATGGTCTCTTATCCATAAACAAGTTCATAGGGTCCTCTATCTTAGGCGCCCCATGCCTAGATATCCGATATTACCACAATGCTTTCGATAATACTTCATGCCATCTCTTGGGATGGTCCTCTATCTTTTTCTTAATGAGTTTAATCAACGTTTTATTGCTAGACTCGGCCTGACAATTGGCCTAAGCATAATAAGGAGATGAATTGAGTATCCTAATCCCGCAGGATTCGAGAAACTCCTTGACATGACCGGACGTAAAGAAAGTACCTTGGTCGGCAGCCAAAGTCTACGGTATGCCAAATCTATGAATAATATGCTCCGTAAAGAACTTAATTACCTATTTGAGCGTCATGTTCTTGAGAGCCACCACTTCGGTCCATTTGGTTAAGTAATCCATTGCTACTAACACAAAGCGGTGCCCCTTCGAAGATGAGGGATGTATTTGCTCTATAAAGTCTAATCCCCATCCTCGGAATAGCTATGGCTTTATGATGGGGTTCATCATGGCAGCGGGTGCCAATTGAATGTTGCCAAACCTTTGGCATTCTTCACATCCTTTGAACTAGTGATAACAATCGGTAATTATGGTTGGCCAATAGAATCCGGCCCTCTCTCAAAAACCATTTTATTTTTGGAGCCGATTGATGCGTACCACAAATGCTCTCATGAACTTCTCCCATGCCACTTTGGCTTCGTCATCACCTAAACATTTTAAGAGTAAATTATCTCCCGTTTGATGGTATAAGTTACTATCAATCCAAGTATATTTGAAAGCTACATGCCAAACCTTTTTATCCACATTTTGGCTTGGACTACGAATGTATGAAACTATGGGTGACCTTTAATCAAGGGATTCGGCACTATCATGGTTTGACATGTTAGTATCCGAATGTTCTAGTGCTAGCACCTCAAGCATCAGTTTCTCAATGACTGAAAATTTATCTTTACTAACATTATAACCCGATACTTGTTGTGCCAACTCATTCGCTTTACTGTTTTCTAACCTAGGCATATGACGTATATGAAACTCATCCATTTTTCTAATGATGTCTAGTCATTTGTCCAACATAGCATTCAATGATCCATCTAAGCATTGAAAATTTCTTGCAACTTGTTGCACTACTAATAGCGAATCGCTGAAAGCCTCTACATGTTTAACCCCATAGATTCTAACATCTCCAAGCCGAACAACAATCTTCATATTCGGCTTGGTTATTGGTACAATCATACTCTAATCGGTTTAAAAATTCAAAGTGTGTATCATGAGGAGAAACCAATACTACACCAACACCTTGACCCTCTTTACAAAACCGATCCATCAAAATACAACTTCTAAGAGGTAAAAGTAACATAACCAACATCTAAATCATGCTCTAAATTAATCCAATGTTTAACAATAAAATTAGCAACAATTTGACCTTTCGTGGATTTCAACGATTCATAAGCCAAATCAAATTCAATCAATGCATAAGCCCACTTAGAAATCGGCATATGCAACATATGCTTAATAACATCATTTTTACATGCAACTACACAAGTACTAGCTAGCAAATAATGTCTCAACTTAGTGCAAGCATGATACAAAGAAAAGCAAAGTTTCTTGATGAGAGTGTACCATGTTTCTGCATCCACCAACTATTGGCTTACATATGTGATCACATACTCCTCTTCGGCTTCTTGTGTCAAAAAGCACCAATCATATCATCCTCTGTCGCTATATAAAGACAGAAAGGGACTCCCTCCTTAGACGCCCTAAGAACCGACGGTGAAGACAAGTATTCTTTGATCCTCTCAAATGCTTCTTACTGTTTTGCCCCTCAAGTGTATTCGGCTTCATTCTTTAGCTGAAAAATATGAGTAAATGCATTAATCTTTCCTGACAAGTTGGATATAAATCGCCTCAAGTAATTCACTTTTCCTAAGAAACTTTGCAACTCCCTCTTACACGTCGGCGGGTGCACATTCTTAATTGCCTCTATCTTCTTAGGATCTACCTCTATGCCCTTTTCATAAATGATGAAGTCTAAAAACTTCTCGTCCGATACACCAAAAGCACACTTTAGTGGGTTCATTTTTAAACCAAAACAGCGCATCCTGTCCAAAGCGAGTTACAAATCGACCAAGTGAGAATCTAAAGCGGCCGATTTGATCACCACATTATCTATGTAAACCTCCATGATGACACCAATCAAATCATAAAAGATAAAGTTCATAGCTCTTGTATATGTGACGCCCGCATTCTTTAACCCAAAAGTCATGACAACTCACTCAAACAAACCTAAAAAATCGAGACACCTGAAAGTCGTTTTACACATATCCTCTTCAGCCATGAAGAATTGATTATATCCCGCATTACCATCAAGAAAACTAATAACTCTATGGCCGAAAGCATTATTAATAAACATATCGGCTGTGGGCATAGGATACTCATCTTTAGTAGTGCCTCTGTTCAAATTTTTGAAATCTATGCAAACTCTAATCTTATCGGTGTTTTTCTTTTCCACCTGCAAGGTCTAATAAATTTCACATCATGTAATCGATTAATTTTCTCTTTAATCCGATCATGCATATTCGGGTTAAACCTCCTCATCGGTTGCTTAAAAGGTCTAAAACTAGATTTTATTGGAAGTCGATGCTCAACTAGCTTACGACTCAACACAGACATTTTATTATAAGACCATGCAAAACAGTCCACATATTCTTTTAGCAAACTGATTGATTTCATCTTATAATCGCCTTTTAGATTTTTGTTTAAATAAGTTGGCCTAGGATTGTCATCGCTGCCAAGGTTTACCTCCTCAAGAGGATCGGCCGATGTCAACCCTTGTCCTAACTTATCCATATTTTCTATTTCCCCTATAGCTTCGCACATATTGTTCGCGTTGGACCGATAGTGTTCCACTCTGTTTTGTAAACTATCAAGATTAAGACTCCATTAAATCACATTATATGTTTGAGCTGATTTTCCATTGACTTTACATTGATGGGTACAAAACCATCTCTGATCACACTTAGAAAATCATAATCCGTCAAGTCTAAACTGGTCAATCACTTAACGGTGTCATACAACAAAGAAGATGATTTAGCTATAGCAACACAAGCCGATGCATCTAAATGAACGATCTCTACATCATCACCAATCCATTGTATCAAAAATTGATGCAATGTAGAGGAAACACATTTATTGGCATGAATCCAATCACGCCCTATGATCAAGCTATAACTACCGCGCATATCAGCAACAAAGAAAGCGGTAGCTATGGTCTTTCTCCCGACAGTGAGCTCCATAGAAGCGACTCCTTTAGCTTCAATAGGGTCTCCTCCTCCCACACCGTTCAAAGTCATGTTAGTTCAGATGAGCTCGTCATCGGTGTTAACTAGCTTCTTAAACAAAGAATATGGCATTAGTTTAATAATAGTACCGCCATCCACAAACATGCGAGACATCAATGAACCATTAATATAATCTCTCACATAGAGGGGCTTCAAATAGTTCTCTGATTCTTTGGGCTTCTCAAAGATAGCACTTTTTGGCCCAAAGTCAAATTATGCCATGACCTCTTCTTCTTCTACTAAAGAGTAATCGGAAAAAGATAAACAAATAGTGTTAATGTCCATACCTTTCTAAGGCGATAGGCTCGTAGTCTAAGAAGTCGTCGTTGTTGAACTCGAACATATCGACATCTCCCGCGGGCGAGGGTGCTGTAGAGTCCTCTCCCAAGACAACGTCGGCGAAGCCTAGTGCCTTCGGAGTAGCCACCGCTTCCTCTGCCACCGGTGGAGTGAGAGCTTTAGGCTCCTTGACTCTCCACTGATTACTTTGAGGGACCATCAGCTTGATCTTGTTGAAAACCTCATCCCTCTTCTTTTCTGTCTCCTCCTTTCGAATCTTTCGGTGGCGCAGCCTTTGAAGCTTCCTCTTTTGAGTGTGGGTGAAGTCAGGCGGACACCACCTCGGTTGTGTGTACTTGAAGGTGCTCTTGCTGCTGCTAGCTTCATGATCATGAGAAGCCTTATCGACCAGATCATCCAAAGTGATCGGTCATGTGATGACTCTCCCGATTTTGACATTGGTTGTGCCGATTTTCATGACACCTTTGGATGAGCTCTCTGGATGAACAAAAGTAGAAGGGGCAGATTCATTACCTTGCTTCGAGCGCCACTTATGCTTAGGCGTGGTGGTGGAGACCCCTCCTCGAACCTTGATTGATCGAGACTTCGTTCGAACCAGAATAAGGCCAGAGAGCCTTGTGAAGACATCTCCCCTCGGTCCATTCCACCCCAGATGAAATGGCTGGTATGGCATCAGTGGAACGAGCATCGGCGGCATGGACATCGGTGGAACCGGCATCCATGGCCCCATGTATGGATGCCACACCGGGTATGGTGGGCAAAACACAGGATGAAACCATAGAGGTGGCACTCTAAATCCATGCGGAGGAAGAGGAGGAGGCCCACGAACATCCGCGGTTTGCCTCATCTCTTTCCTAGGCGGGCTGCCTCTCTTTGGTGGTGATCTTGACCGCTTCATAGACCGATTGTTCAAATCGGTCCTTTGGTTCTTATACTTGGCCATAAGATGGTCAAAGGCGCTTTTGAGCCCCATCTTCCGGTCTATGGCTTTGCCTTGGTTTATCTTTCACTTGTCCACCTCCGAATTCTTCGACTTTATCATCTTGGGCTGTGTAACTTGCCCCCTGGGTCTCGAGCCTTAGATGGTAACTTTGAGAGACTCTTAACCATCAGGAGACTTTTCAAGCACCACATTCTTAAAGGCCCCTATCTCACTCGGAGAAAAAGGCATCTTCTCCCCAATGATCATGTTCTTTCTCTTGGTTGTATCGGTTTTATGTGGCCGAATCAACACCTTGAGGTTAAGCTCTAGAGTGTTGACAGGGAAGAGGTGCTTGTCGATCTACACCTCTTTAAGACTCAATCGTCTCTCATTAAGGGCCGATTGGATCTATCGACGAAAAACATTGCAATCATTAGTAGCATGAAAATAAGAGTTATGCTATTTACAATATGCTCTATGCTTAATCTCATCCGCCGAAGGTAAAGTGTATGTGATCTTAATGTATCTACCTTTGTGTAGCTTATTAAATATTTTTTCATATTTAACTAAATCAAAGGCGTCTTTCATATCGTCTTTTCGATTCTTATGAACCGGTTTGAGCGAATCACAAGCAAGCGATTTAGCCTTACATAACCAAATGAACTCGATAGCCAAAATGACATTAGAATCATCATCGAAGCTATCCGAATCATATTCCATGAGATGCACGGTGTGGCGGGTCTTGTAATCATTGTTAATTTCTTTGGTTCGGCTTTCTTGAGCCGAAGCTCTTTGTTGGAAGTGAGTGAGTGTAAGAAAATCGTATCCCTCTAACTTCTCTCTAAGATGTGACCGCAAACCGCTAAAAACTAAGTCGGCTAAAACTTTTTCCGAAATTGTCAAATTAAATCATCGGTTCTTAACATCTCTAAACCGTCGAAGACAATCAACGACAGGTTCATCCTTTTCTTGTCTAACCGATGTCAAGTGCGACAACTTCAACTCATTATCCCCAGCATAAAAATGATCATGAAATTTACACTCTAAAGATTCTCATGTGTAGATAGAACCCGGGGACAATGACAAAAACCAAGAGAAAGCGGTTTCGGATAGTGATAAAGAAAACAATCATACCTTTAAAACTTCACTAAAACATGTTTCTCCTAGTTGCGCTACGTATTGGCTAACGTGTTCCCAAGTGGTCTTACTATCTTCGCCACAGAATTTGATGAAATCGGGCACACACCACCCGCTAGGATAAGAGACTGAATCAAAATATGAGGGATATAGTTTTTGATAAATTTGGTCTCTTCCCTTAAGGTCTACCCCTAGCGTCTGGCAAAATTATTTGTTCGTCCTCCTTAATGCGTGCCATACGCTCCTCTATGCTGGCAATGGGTGGCCTAGTAGATGCGCTCGGTGGTGGAGGGTGTATGCTTGTTTTCATGGCACTAAATAGCTCACTAGGAATGAGGCTATGAGGGATATCGGTACCGCTTGGTGGGATAGACGGTGTGCTATATGTGACACTACGGTAAGGAGGACTAAAATTAGCCAATTCGCTCAATCAGCTCGTGGGCGGATTGGGGATGCTAATGATTGGCTCTACGCTAGCGGAAGACACTACCAAAGCACTAGTTTGCGCTTGAGACGAAAAACTAGTTTGTCAACTAAACAAGTTCAACGGCATGCCATATGGAGGTTGTTCTACACTAAACGTAGTAGGCGCCGATGCACTAGTTGCAAGACCTACATGCGCAACATGAGACCACGATGCAATACTAATATTTTTAGACTTAGACATGTTTTCTTTGATCATGTATTTCATATCATTAGTCAAGACCTTTTTTAAATCGGCAAAGTAATATGAAAGGTCTTCCAAAGTAACGGGAGGGTGTGTAGATGTTCTCACGGTGGCAGCACCTATAGCCGTGTCGTCGACGACGGTCGAAAGAACAGACTCCTTCACTTGAGATATCGCGCCTTAGCGGTCCTCCTTGAAGCACGCCAAGTACTCTTGCAGCTTCCGCTCTTCCTGCGCCTTGCGCGCCTCTTCGGAGGCCTTTCGATGTTCTAGAAATGCCTTGTGCGCCTACTCGGACAACTCCTCTAAGGACGGCATGACGATGTTCATTGTGGAGATTTCAGAGTTCATGGTGGAAAACGATGATTCGGTTTGTGCAACTGAAATCACTCGTTCCCTAGCGAAGTCGCCAAAAAGTATGTTGACGCCAAAATGGATTCTGAGCCAATGCACCGCTCGCACGTCCGTGTGCGAGAACGCTGGCGTTTCTCCAACGTCGGGTTTGAGCAGCACCTAGACAACTCCGCCTCGAGAGGGACCCTGTCGGAGGAGGATCGTCTTAGGGGTGATCCAAGCTTGGTCAGGCCAGCTGGATCATCTTCAAACGTCACTGAGACAAAGTAAGAACAGCACGAGGGTCGAGTAAGGAGATTAGGGTTTAAAGAAAAATGAAAATGTAACAAAAATGTAAAGGCAAATGATAGGTTCGATTAGAATGATCCTCAACCGGTCATGGGTTTGTGTTTTATAGAGGTGGGATGGTCTTATCACGCAAGGCAACTGATCCCCCAAGTTAAGAAAGAAATTAGAATCAATCTGCTGAAAACTTTCCTAAATCGGCATTACCGGAGTCTCTGGTAAAGTGCCGGACACTCCGGTGACCGAAGTCTTCGGTAAGGTGCCGAAGGTTCCGTCGTGCAATCCCGGCAATCCGAGAGGGCTTACCGAACCCTCTGGTATGATGCCGGACACTCCGGTGTGCTTTCTGTTCCAACCTGAGACAGCTTGCCGGACAATCCGGCACTATGCTAGACACTTCGGTGAGCCGAATGCTCCGAACCCAAGAGGGATTACCGAACCATCCGGCAGTGAGCCGGACACTCCGGTAATCTTGTGATTTTTGGGTGTCAATAGATCTAAATCAAGAGAGGCGGCCAGGGATGGAGCTGTTAGTCAGTCCTCGCTACTTGGTCCAGTAGCCGTGTGGATCAAGTTTATCTGCTGGAGTTTGAGGATTTCCTTTTTTTCCTTGAAATTGTTTTTTAACAGTAAATATTTGGCGGTCCACAGGGAACTCCGTTTGATCTTCAAAGTTTCTCTAGTTTTTCTTATTAAATCCCTCTCGTCCATATCTTCGTATAATACCTTTTGAGATCCGTTTTTGAAATGTTTAGCTTTGTAATTTAAATTGAATTTAATTGTTCAAATTTAAATTATCGTGTTGTTCAGCTGGTGAAGCCGAAGAGGAGTACCACGAGCCCGTTCAGTTCAACGACTTAGATCTCGACTACGACCCTGATCTACCAGACAAGTCGCGCTCCTTTTCCAAACTTTGATCCAAGTTTTTAAACTGCATGTTTTAGTTAAAAATATAATTTGCATGCCACCTGTTTTAAAATATGCTAGCAACATTCTCAAGCCGTGCCTATTTATCGTTCCACATATTATGAGCCGTAGGACTGCTTTAGTACTATTATTTTACTTCTATGCTTAGCCATGCTTAGTTACATATATTTACTGTAGTTCACACTTATCACTATAAAAAAAGAATTTGTGTTAAATGCTTTTGAACTGTGATTCAAATGTGTGAGTTTTACAAATAACTCTATCATACTATTTAGCAGGGGCACGCTGGAGTATGAGGTGATGGGAGACTTTTGAGAAGTTTCTATGGGCGTACCTGTGGCGGGTACAATGGGAGGATTCGGGCTTGAACTTTATGTGAGACTTGTTGGTTGTTGGAGTTGAGGTTGGAGAGAGCGCCTGCCCGGCAATTAAAGACTGAGTCTTCGAGCTTTGTACCCTCAGTAGCCAACCAAGCACACCATGTGACTCTGTATCGACCGTTAGCTTGATCTTGAAGCTTGCCGAGACTGGTTGCTTACCCGTGGACCGGCGGTGTTGTGTTAGTGTGGGGGTCAGAATGCGATCCTCCACATGAGATTGAGATACCCCACTAGATCAATGGTAGGCTACTCACAGCTCCAAGACCCGGTTGCGTAGGTAATTAAGATCTCTATCCTAGAGGACGGAGAACGCCAGTTAAAGCTTGTGGATGGGTCATATATGGTTGTTATACTTGGACTGTGGCCACAGTTTTCGGTATGGCACCACATCGTATGAGTAGTTTTGTTTTCTTCTCTACCTCTGTTTTAAAATATTTTTGACTCCGGCATTTGAGTTGTGGCTGAGTCTAGAGATTACATTGACATTTAAAATGAACCTCCGTTCGGGATAACGGAGATCCCCGCGAGGCAAAATAATAAAATAGGACTATTTTGAAATAAAACTTCTTGCATCTTAAAATAAAAATATTTAAACTGACATTTAGCATTTGAGCCAACTTTCATCCTTGAAACTACACCTTGCATGCATATATTGTTGATAGTTAGTGCACGGTTTGCCGAGTATTCGTGTACTCACGGCTTTTCACACCCATCTTTTTCAGAGATCAGCTAGAAGTTCGTTCTTGGCTATCTTTTGGTTCAGATTTGAGTTTTGCTCTTGCACTCGAGTTGCCTGTGGAGGACGATTGACATGGTGTCTGCTTCTGCTCGTTGCTTCTGCTTGATGGATTCCCGTTAGTCATGTTTTGCTTTAAGATGTTCTAACAAACTTTATGGATGATCTCATTGAATTAATTTATATTATCCTTGTTTACTTATTCTGTTATAGTTTTTTTATTGATCACTTGTGACAAACGTGCTCGCTAATCTCTTGGGATTGACGAAAGTACGCGAGATCGAATCTTATCGAAAGGTAAGAAAAATCTCGGTCGTTACAATAATAATGACCAACTGTACAGTCCTGTACTAGCCCGACGTGAATTTAACGAGCCATGCGTGTGTGGGCCATGCCAAAAGGGACGGGCCAAAAGCTAACCCATTTGGTATGGCTCAGTTGTCCAGCTATAACTGTAGTTGAACTATAGAACAGCCCTAGTATCCACGGCCTATTATTTTTGTATTTGCGTCCCACCATTACACTGTAGCTCTGCCACTGTTAAATAGTGAGGGGATTGGAAGAGAATGAATGGCCGGGATGATTGGGAGAATATGATCGGACGGTGCGCATAAAATTGATGACATGGCTACTGAGTGTTGAGATTTGACCCATAGTGGGTAGCGCTTAGATAGGACATTTTGCATGTATGGAATCAGTAGATGAGAACTGGACAGTGAAATAATATAGAAAAATCCAAACGTTGAATTTGCTTGATCTTCAGGTGCAAAAACATACTTGACACTAATTTTGTGAGACCTTCAAGGATCCTTAGGAACTTGAACATTGTCAAACACAAAGCGGATCTTTCTAGAGCCATGGATCATTTGGGTGGTCCTTTTCAACAAACTACCTCCGTTCCAAAATATAAGTTTTATTGTTTGGTTAATATCAAAATCTTCTAAATTTTACTTATAATATCTATAACATTACATAATTTCTAATATAAAAATATGCTTTTTATGAAAGCTTATTTTATGATGAATTTTAAAAAAAATAATTTTATATAATAAAGCATCATTAATTCTTCACTATTACTGGTCAAAGTGAAAAAGTTTGACTTTGACTAAACGTACAAATTATTATATTTTGGAATGGATGGAGTACCATCTAGTGACGAAGTCAAGCTGTGTTGAGTTTATTTTAGTTTCTGTGTAGGTGCAAGTGGATTACCTCCTGCTTGTAGCTGGTTTCTTGGCATGTGTTCTTATAGCCGTGACTGCACTTGGCCACTTCGCAAGTTGCACCCCAATCTGATCCCGCGAACATGGCTGCACGAGAGTTTTCAGCAGGTGACAGTTATATCTCTTCAGAAGGGATGTGCTTTTCAACCGTGGCATAATGAACTGCTGCTTTTCTTAAAATGTTATAGTTACTACAATAAATTTTATTCATTTTTAAACTATAATTCTTCTCACAGAGATAATAGTCTCTATATTACTCTTTAAAAAGCACAGTTTTTTTCTACATACACCTGTCAAAATGTCCTCAAAAGAGATAAGTTAGATAAAATACACATAGAAAAATACACCCAGATTTATTATTTTTACAAATCAAAAAATAAAATCTCTTCACAGACAGGTCTTGCAAATCTAACATACCACCTCTTCCAAAACTCTCAGATCTTAGACTTACAAGGATCATTATTAGTTAACAAAATACAACTACTTGAAACAAATATATGAGATTCAAAAAAGTTATTGAAAAATAAAACAAATTCATTTCGATTTAACATTAATATTAATGGTGAAAAATGAGAAACTTTAAATATTAATATTAATATATTATTTTTAAAAGTTAATATTTTTTAAATAGACCAGCACGGGTTTTAGGACTAGTAGTTAAAAAGGTGGGAGTACCTTTTATGGAACTATCAATCTTTGTTATGTTGTGGGCCCTTGGGAACTCTTTCCTGTAATTTGGTCCTATTCTGTTAACGGATTGGGAAATCAATCAAAATCTCTTGGGATCTGGTTTGGAAACATTCATGCTCCACCCAAATCCATGCCAACTTTATAGTACCTGACACTATCTTTCAAGCATGCAAGTTGTAGGAAATCAATATATGTTATGATTAGGGGCAAGATTTCCTGTAAGGTTGACGTTTCCAAAGATAATTTTCAAGAATAATCTTAAAGAATTAAAAAAATTACTTCCTGGTTCTTAAGTTGTTGCCATTACAACAAATTTGGCTCCTTTCTGAACTAGAGTTCTTGTCTTAATGGCAATAATTTAAAAATGGAGGGACTATTTTCTTCCCATGCACAGATAAACAATGATAACCCTCATAATTCGTCCAACCAAGCTTAGAAATAAAACAAGAAATTAACACATATAAAGCTGAGGCCGCAATGATATAAAAAGAACTTTATGATGTAAAAAAAAAACTTTGTGGCAATGCTTGGTTAATAATAAGTGTTCATATTATTAGATCTATCAATTAAAAATAGAGAATCGTTTACTTAATAATATAAGTTGTGGAGCACACTACTTATAAAATACATTTGTTTTGACATCTCTATACAGTAAATGTATGTGATTTACAATCTGAAATCTAATACAGACGGCTGATATAAACAGCCGTCTGCACAAAATTTTTTGCATCTGTGCAGACGGTCGGTTAAGTCCATCGCTTGCACTGACCTCGTCGCCGCAGGCGGACTGCCTGAACCACCGCCTGACCCAAAACGTGGCCTACGTGCATCTCCCTACAAGTGTGTTTTTCCATGTCATCGATCCGTGCCAATAGCTGTTTAGCCAGTCGCACCAAAACATGGCCTGCGGCCTGCCCCAAAACGTGACCTACGCCTGAGTTGAGATAAAGAACCCAACCCCGCGCCACACACACACCTCTCTCTCTCTCTCTCTCTCTTCTCTGAGTTAGGTGCAGCTGGTGTTGGGAGCCGGTGACGGAAAGTTAGGTTGCGTCGCATCCAGCGGGCCTCGTCCTGCCGTCGGGCGCGGTGCCGCCCCGCAGTCCTCATCCTGCCACTTGCTTTATCGTTGCCATGACCCGGCGCGCTACCTTCATCTCTGTTGTGGCTGGCGCAGCCACTGGTGAGCATGGAGTCGGAGTGCACAGGTGAGCATCGCGGTGGCTCCTCCGCTCGCCTGCAGGTCCGCTCATGCCCCCGCCCAGAGGTACAACTCCTTCCCTCTCTCTATGGCTCATCCCTCCCTCTCTCTGCTCAGATCTGGCAGTCGGCAGCGTGGCAGGGGGTCGACGGGGCAATGCGAGGTGTCTGCGGCATGAGATCTTTGGCGCCTCGGTGCCGTCGGGATGTCGAGCGGCGTGTCGGGCGACGGGCGGTGTGGGTCTCGACGTCGGTGGCTCGGGGCTTCGGCGGGCGGCGCGTCGGGTGAAGCCCTCGAGGCCTCAGCGGTGGCGAGCGGCTAGAGGCTTCGGCGGTCAACGACGAGCTACTCCTCGGCAACGTCCCCGTCGTCGGCCGGATGCAGGGCTATGGCAGTTGTGTCGCTGTCAATGCAGGGCTGACCGGCACGGGACGGAGCGATGCTACGCAGGGCCGAGCAGCAGAGCGGGGCAGAACTTTTTTATTATTTTGAAAAAAAATTATTAGTGCAGCGGTGCTCCGAGCAGGACGCTGCATTAGTGCTTGGCTGTTTTTATCTTACGCCTCCACAAATGCATTATTTTTACATGTTAGAGAATGTCAGCGGAATGAAATCGCTTGTATATATATCTTCAGATTGGTCTGCAGAAATCATTATTGTAGTAGTGGCAGTACTAAAAGTACAAGGCCGGATGCTTGTTTTTAAATATCAATGGCTACAATTAATTAAAAGGAGATTGACCACTGATTCTTCCGAAGCACCCTGATAAACCTTGTAAAAAGGACCATGATGACAAACAAAATGTTTAGGATTAAGCAACGTGCTTGGTTGGCCTGCAGCTTTATATCAGAGACAACCTTACTAATTATAAAAAAAATAAAAATTGCTCTAAATGAAAATCGAGTACGTAGCATATGATACAAAGTCGACAAGCAAATCTACAGAAAAAGATTTTGGAAGTTACATTGTAGTATAATTGTATGACATCAAAAATGACGTTGTGATTGACCAAATAGGGTTACAACTTGAAAAAGTGCAGCTATTTTGAAAACTCCACTTATGACTTTTTTTTAAAAAAAAAAAGTCATCTATGACACGTCCATTATTTACACATGAAGAGAGCATTCAATAATTCTTATGCACTTATCAGAGATTTTCTAGCAGAAACAACAGATTCTGCTATCGTCTTGCGCAACTATTGTGGAGCATGAATCATCTCATAATCATTTATATATTGTTTGAGTCCATTGGTTTGGATGGATTTTTCTTTATCTGCTTCATGTTTAATCTTGAGGTATAGAATGCTGTAGCTAGCTGGAAATCTAAATTCGTTATATCGACCTGCAATGTTGTATTTGCATATTTTTATAATGTTTATAAAGTCACCATACCTTAGCCATATGTATTATTTACTAAATGAGGTGTTATTATACATGAGTGACACTCATAGCTGTGGAATCGACCAGTACTCCATTAGTTTATCATCTACAAATCATATGTTGTCTTACATATAGAATATAATTTGTTCAAATAGAAATGAAAAATTAGATCGGTGACACTGAAAATACGTGTTTAAAAATTTATTATGGAACCAACTGATGTATTTTTTTTAAATGATCTGACAACATCAAATGGCATTTTTACCCTTGTCTATCCACATCTCAGCCGAAGGCCCTGTCATCCACTAGTTCTCATCCGATTCCTCATCCCACTGCACCCGCGTGGCCTTCTGCCACAGCGCCACTCAGCCCTGCCGGTGTGCAGCCCCTGCTGTGCGCCTCCTCTTCCCTGCGCCGCTCAGCCCTGCGCCGCCGCTGCCCCTGCCGGTGCGCCACCCTTGCCCCTGCGCCTAGCTGGTGGCGTTAGGTTGCTGGCGGAGTCTGGGCAGCAGAACCAGCGCAGAACGAACACAGCGTCGCGCACAGGGGTGGGAGTTTAGCTTGTCCAGCGGCAGGGACGTGGCCCGCGGAGAGGAGCCCCAGGAGAAGCGCGGAGGAGGCATCGAGCTGAGACGAGGAGAGCGTTTCGGCCGGGACTTGGAGGGCAGAGCTGCCGTGCAAAAGCTGCGAATAGTGCTTGTGAGGGCAGTGCCGACTGCGCCGGCGAGCGGCGGCACGAGGCGGACTGGAGACTGCAGTGAAATCATCTTCTATGCCTCTGAGTCTGGGCTCGTTCGGAGTCTCGGACAGGGCAACCGGCTGGTTAGCCGGTTAGCTGTTAGGGTGGGACGAGGCCGGCTCTCGGCAGTCGACAAGGTATCACGTATCAGTCTCCTGCCAATCTACCGTCGAGGAGCATTATCTACCATCGAAGATGCTCCTGGGAGGAACACGGAAGCAAGAGATGTGTTCATGGAGCTCGTGAGGAGAAGAAGACGGGAAAAATGTCCCAACTAACAGCGTTACCAAAAAAATTGACGGAATAGTAGATATCTAAGAAAATAGATCATCAAAGATGGTATATATATTTACCAATTCAGTTTGATGGTAAATTTATAAAAATATGTTTTTTCAGCGTCACCAATCTAATTTTTCCAATAGATAATGTATATATGTTCAATGAATTTTATGAAGTGATTAAAGCACGTCAAATGAATTTATGTAGTGAAGCACGTAAAATGAATTTTATGTAGTAAAGCATGTACAATAATTTTATTCTTATCTCTACTCTTTAAAAAGTATAATTTTTTTTTATATATACACACGGTAAAATATTTTCAATAAAAATATGTTAAACTACATGCACACGAAAAATCACCTAAAATTATCTTTTTTTTATAAATCTTTTTGCAAACACCACCATCAACGGTTAAACTCTTCCGGATCTTCAAGATCTTGTGCCCACACGGATTATTGTTAGTTAACCAAACATAGCTATCCGAACAGATATATAAGATAAAAAAAATTATTGAAAAACAAAATAAATGTGGAACTTAAACAGTGCAAGAAAGATGCAAACTTTGTCGTGTGTGCCATTTTATTTCTGTTGAATACTGTGAGTTCCAGATCGGAACAAGTAGTAACGATGGCAGGATATGGATGCAAAGTTTTTTTTCATCTCGCTTTTACATAACCGTAACACATATAAATTCACATTGAAGTTAGTGTGAGCCATCGCACGAAAAGGACGTAAAATTATTTGCTAAGTTCACATTATAATTAGGCTAATGCAAGGTAAATTTTTATCTCTACTCCTTTTAAAAAGTATAATTTTTTTCCGTGTACTTAGCAAAATGTCATGTAGATTGAACTATGTGCACAAAAAAATGCATCTTTTTTACAAATCTAATGAATGAAATCTATTCACAGACACTTTTACAAATCTGATTGACAAGCTCATTCGAATCTTCTAGATCTTAAACCTATAAAAATCATTATTAATTAACAAAATATAACTACATAAAACAAACATTTGAGATCAAAAAGTTGTTGAAAAATAAAACAAATTTTTTTTAGATTAATATTAATGGTGAAGAATAAAAAATTTTAAATTTTAATATTAATATAATATTTTTTAAATTAATATTTTTTCTTAGCGCGTTGCGTTAGCACAGATACGAGGACTAGTTTAAAGTTTAAACTCAATGATTTAAGCACATAAATCATGGGGCGCGTAGCATGCATGCATGGGGTCAAGAGCTCTTAGGGTGATAAGAGGGATTCTATTTGTTTTTTTTAACGGAATTCTGTTTGTCGAAGAGAAGATAGTTGTTTCTGTTTCTTACGATGGAAGAAAGGATATATAGGGTGAGAAGAGGAATTGTTTCTGTCATGCAATAATACAGATATTGTTCCTTGCACACCAGAGACAGACAACCCGTGCTAGATCTGCAAAAACAAATAGCCCTTCATGAATGACTCCCAATTTCCAAGGCAGCCATTCTGAAGTAAAATCTTCTAAGGATCTAGGCCAGTCCTCCCAACCAAAACATTCACGACTGAAGCACCAAGCGAAGCACGCTAGTGGTCATCCGGCTCCGGCGAAGCGCAAGTGCAGTCAGTGACCCGCATTGCTCGCGCGAATCAGCCTCTGTTCCTGGCCGGAACATGGACGCCCGGTTACTGTTCGTCCAGTCTCATCGTTCGGCTAGTCCGAGAGTGCCCGGTTTCAGCGCCGCGCCGCCCTCCACTTGCTCGACGGAATGTCTCACCGTTCGACTCGGCTCTGACTTCCTGTTCTGAAGTCAGACGCTCTACTGCCCACTAATGAAGGGTCGAACAGTCTACTGAAGAGAGTCCAAGTGCCTTGCTGGCTACGGAGGTGTGGACATACATAAATGGGCAGCACGAGGGAAACAGTTTCAGGTACCAGGTTCGGTCATCCTCTCAGTTCATATGCACATGTTCTTAGTATGGTAATTTATTTTCCTCTACCACTATATAATTGTTCTTTGTTAATTTCACTAGCTTACTAATTGTACCGCGCAAGTGTCTGCGTCCTTTTCGATTGCACATGCATCATTGCATAAGCATTTTTTTTTTCTTGGATCAAAGTCTACTCAGAGAGGAACAAGAAAGCGTTGCACAACGTTTTCAAAGGAACTTCTTGAATCATCATAGATGACGACGTATAACAGGTCAAAGATTGCTGAAAGCAAGATAAGGTATGCCAGCACGGAAGCATAAAAATAGTGAGGCTTAATCATGGTAGATGCCTCTTTTCCTTGACTTCTAAAATTTTACTCCCTCGATGAATAAGATATGTTGTCAAACAATTTCAGAACTTTCCAAATTCTCAATTGTAAAATTTACATCGCATTCGTTTCTTCCCTGGTAGATTTTCTCCTAGCTTAACACGCATATGAAACTAGATACATGCCCTATTCTTCTAATTGATTCATCTGGTATTTCACTTTTTTGTTAAGAGTAGCCTGGTAAAAAAAAAAAGCTGGTTTTTCCTGTTATTCACGAAAACTTAATTCTTGCTGATTCCTAATTAGGAGACAGATAATACTCTTATACTGCAATATAACTACTTTCTCCATTCACTCCAACTCTGCTGCCATGATAGGAACTGTGTCGCACGATATAGTGTCTTGATGGGGAGTCAACAGGACCCGAGTCAACATTGTGTGCAAGGTGCGCACCAGCTATGCATGTCTCACTCCCTTGTGGTAGCTATTGGCCTAAAGCTTTCGTGCAGATCTATAGGCAGTAGAAAACTACAGGAAATCGTCACCCAAGAGTTGAAATGGTAGAAATATTGCAGAAAAGGACGGAATTAGACTGACTTTTTTCAATGTTTCTGTCTATGATTTTGTCAGATTCATGCCTGCTTTTTGTTCCCGTGATCTTAGAGAGAGCCATATGCCTCGCGGTTGCCATTATTTTAGCTCGACCTTGACTTGGAACTTGGAGGCCATTCGGAGACGTGGAGAAAAATTTGCGTTGAGAAACAGTGAATGGCACAATGCCTATAAAAGGATCGGGAAGTGGCTGTAGGAGTCACATCTCTCTGCCACTAACAGTTTCCGATCTCCCCATCGAGTTTGCAGAAACAAGGCAGTGCAACTGCAGGCACCTTGGAACTTGAAAGGTATTCTAGCTTTCTTCATATCCTTTGCATCCTCCTTATTTCTGTACTGCATCTTATCCCTTCAGTTCCACATTATTATAGCATTAAATGTGTGAGTCTTCCGTACATGTTAAGTGCCCCCAGCTGAGGAACTGAAACAGAGCACAATTATTAATTATTTACCCTTTCTGGCATTAGCTTGGAACAGTAGTATTGGGAAAAAAAATTTAACTGTGTTTTTCCCATGTTAATTTTGATATGTGAAGTACCTAAACTACCATACCAGACAATATGTATGTAAAAATTACGTAACTGCACTGAAACCATATCAGTTACACTCCGCAGTACTTTCAAGATTAGACAGCTATTATGGTAAATTTGCAAGGCATGAATGCTTACATTTGGAAGTGTGAATGATTTATAAACTGAATTATATTATCCCACTATTGAGAAATTTCACTACATAAAAGATGTCAATGCTAACCACAAACAAGTATTGTTTGTTATTGCCACTTTTGCAGGTCACCGTTGAATAGCAGAACCATTCTCCATATCTGCATCCTTGTTCCCTATACTGCTGCTGATTCTGT
The DNA here is from genome assembly GCA_001602315.1 of Zoysia pacifica. Classification (NCBI taxonomy): domain Eukaryota; kingdom Viridiplantae; phylum Streptophyta; class Magnoliopsida; order Poales; family Poaceae; genus Zoysia; species Zoysia pacifica. The sequence goes on from BCLH01000469.1 coordinate 157,687, forward strand.
CGCATCATGCTACCTGCTCAGTGTTGCATGGGAATGAGACTGATCGCATGGCAATACTTGATTTTAAACTATCTTGTAGTGATCCTCGTGGATCCTTGGCATCCTGGAACACTAGCCAACACTTCTGTTCTTGGAAAGGAGTCTCCTGCAGCCAGAAGCATCCACAGCGTGTCATGCAGCTTGACCTAACTGATCAAGGCTTGACCGGTCATATATCTCCGTCTCTTGGGAATCTTTCATATCTCAGAGCCTTGCGCCTATCAAATAACAGCTTCACTGGTGAGATTCCTACTTCTTTTGGTCAGCTTCATAGACTGGAGGTGATTTCCATTAGCAACAATTCATTGCGTGGATGGATTCCTGAAGATATCCATAATTGTTCTAACCTCCGGATCATATCCTTGTACTCCAATCTTTTGAAAGGAAGGATTCCTCGCAGCATTGGCTCCCTGAGAAAGCTTGTTATTCTGAATCTGTCAGCTAATAACCTTACTGAATCCATTCCACGTTCCATCGGTAACATGACAGCTCTCGGTATAATTTCTCTTTCAGAAAACAACCTTCAGGGAACCATTCCGGATGAACTTGGGATGTTGACAAGGCTATCAACATTGGCTCTTGGTTTAAACTCACTGTCGGGAAGGGTACCGCTATCATTGTTCAATATGTCTTCTCTTACTTTGCTTGGACTGGAGTTGAATCATTTCAGCAAGGTTGCGTTACCTTCTGAGTTTGGCAGCCATCTTCCCAATCTGCTGCATCTTGGGTTAGATTCTAACCATTTTGAAGGACCTATCCCAGCGTCTCTAGCCAATGCTTCGAGACTCATTGATATTGGGCTGTCCCGCAACAATTTCAGTGGTAAGGTGCCTAGTTCTTTAGGCTGGTTACAGGACCTCGCCTTTCTGAATCTTGAATCCAATCATCTTGAAACATCTGATAGGGAGAGCTGGGATTTCATCGACTCATTGGTCAATTGCAGCAAACTTCAAACAATTGCACTTTCTATTAATAACTTAGGAGGTGTCGTACCAAATTCAATAGGTAATCTCTCGTCTGAACTTCAGGTATTGTATCTTGGCACAAACCAGTTATCTGGAATGTTCTCGCCAGGCATTGCAAACCTAAGATCCTTGATTGCCTTATCACTGGAAAATAACAATTATGAGGGAGCAATTCCAGCGTGGATTGGAAATCTTCAAAATTTGCAGGTATTGTATCTGGAAGGAAACAGCTTAACTGGCCCTATCCCCAGTTCTATTGGTAATCTTTCTCAGTTGTCATATCTCTATCTACAAGATAACAAGATTGACGGATCCATTCCACCTAGCCTCAGAAACATGAAGAGTCTCATAAGATTGAACATCACTAACAACAACCTCAAAGGAAGTGTCCGAGCTGAGATTTTCAATCTTCCAGCTCTAATTAGTTGTGACTTATCTTTTAACAAGCTTTATGGCACATTGCCACCAGAAACTGGCAATGCTAAACAACTCATCGAGCTGAAACTGTCATCAAACAAGCTATCTGGAGAGATTCCACAAAATTTGGGGGATTGTCCTGGCTTAGAAATCATAGACCTGGCAAAGAATTCACTTTCAGGTAAAATTCCAGCATCTTTGGGCAACTTGCATAGCTTGAACGGACTGAATCTTTCTCACAACAACTTGTCAGGAACTATTCCTGAATCTTTGACTGGTTTGAAGTTGCTCAATCAAATTGACCTTTCATATAATCATCTTGTTGGTGTGGTCCCAAAAAAAGGTGTGTTCCTAAATGCATCAGCTCTTGCACTTGAAGGGAACTCAGGGCTCTGCGGTGGAGTTTCCGAGCTCCACTTCCCTGCATGTCCTGTTGCACCTTCAGATTCAATACCATCGCGAAGGCGGTCTCTCAAAGTGAAAACAATAACTACTGTTGCAATCACAGTCTTCTCTTTTCTTGTGATAATCATAGTTATTTTCTTGTTGCGAAGGAACAAAGTGAAGGA
>BCLH01000470.1:0-27185 GCA_001602315.1 Zoysia pacifica
CCTCCAGCTCGGCCTGCGCGTCGGCCAGCCACGCCTTCACCTGCTTGGCCTCCATGGTGACCGCGGACAGCGCGGCGGCGAGGTCGTCGGCCGCCGTCCTGCTGCGCTCCTCGGCCTGCGCGGATGCACGGAGCTTGGCCTTCAGCCCGTTGATCTCCTCGTCGACGCCGCCGAACATGAGGTCCATCACGCTCCACTGCGGCGCGGACGCCGGCTCAGCGGCGCCGCGCTGCTGGTGCTGAGTCTGCTGACGCAGCGTGGTGACCTCGAGCTTGGCCTCCTCGAGCGCGATCTTGGCCTGCTCCAGCTCCTTGGTCTGCTGGATCAGCGACTCGAGCATCTTCATCTCCGTGTGCTTTGCCAGCGCCACCTCCCGCTCCAGGTGCCGCACCCGCTCGTCCTTCGCCGCGTCGCCATCGCTCGTTTGTTGCTTCCCGGGCGTCGTCTCCTCCCTCTCTGCCCGCTGCTCCTCCTCGTCCTCCATCGAGCCGCTCTGCAACGAGTCCATCACGACCAAGTTATATCCGCGCGCACGCACGATCTGCGCACTTCCATGCATCATGCGTTACCTGTAATGGTACTGTATTACACAGAGACAAGTGGGGAGAGTGATAAGCACCTCGGAAATGGGTGGCGAGTACGTGGTGGACCGGCTGCGCTCGTGCCGATGCTCCACCGTGGGAGACGAAGACGTCGCCGTCCCAGCTCCCCAGGACCTGGATCTGCACGGCACGGCGAACGCTCGTCAGAAACTCAGCGCCGGATCGGAATGCTCGCTCGCTGGCCGCCCTCTCGATGCGGCGCTCCCTCACCTCGCCCTGGAAGACGGCTTCATCGGTTGGTGTCTTCTGCTTCCGTCGCCGGCGCCGCGCGAGGAAAGGTGGCAGAGCAGAGCAGTTTTTATAACAGCGGACGGACTAACAGGATAAACCACGGAATAGCTGCTGAGATCCCGGTGTAATGGAGCAGGTGAAACTGGAAAGCGACGGAGGCTTGTCCTCACGCCGCTGCGTCTTGCGTGCGATCCCATTCTCATGCGCCGGGGCTCTCCTTTAGAACCGGCTCCGGTATATCTGTAATCTGCTCGTGATCCAACGGCGAGCCGTTCGATGCTCCATCCCCTGATCTGATCACTACTCACACTCAGGGCTGATCTCGAGTGCTCCTACGTACGAGTGGCTCCAAATACCGTCTTGTGATCTTGTCCAAAGCCGTAACGCGACGCCGTCTAAAGCCGCCAACGCGTTGACGCATCGATCGGCGCCTTGCGGTGCTGGGCGGCGGTCCAGTGGCGGAGGAGCGCTCAGCACACAAAATTATTGGCCAGTGGACGCCCCCCGGACCTGATGTGTCGGGCCGGCATTGGCGCGGCAGCCGCTGATTGAATGATACTCCTGCAAAAAGAAAATGGGCAACGCTTGATTTTTCGCGCTCAGATCGCGCGCCATTTTCTGTGAATCCTGAGAGGAAAAAATGGGTGAATACAGCATCAGCGAAGACATCTGCACGTCCCATCCGCTATGCCGACCACCTCGCTGGCGTGGCGTCACTTGTACCTGCCGCGACGCAGGCACGATAAACTTGCCTGCTTGTGTTTGGTTGCCATCGACGGCCCAAGCGGTCGGCATCCATTTGACCGCTTCTTTGGGGATGGTTCCCCTATACACCCGCACCGAGATTACATCAAGTGGCTTGGCGAAAAATCTCTTGGTTCAGAGACGTACGAGGAGGAGGAGCCGGAGACTTGCGGGTGCCTAGCTAGACGCGTTAGGATCAGCGCTGCTGTTCAGGGAGAGTGGAAACGCACGGACACGGCGGCGAATTCAACTGCACCGAACTGAACCGAATTCACAGGCGACGGGTCCGAGTCGAGCAGTTTCTCCGGCAGATTTAATCGCCTCATATTTCGGCTTCATTGCAGTACAGCAGCATACAAGCAATCTACTCTCAGATTTAAATTATTGATATCATTAATTTTTAATATTAATTTTGATTATTTGTTTTATTCATAAAATTTATTTCAACGTGTAAATTTATTAGTTGTGATTTAAATTTTACTAATAATAAATCAAATAATAATAAAATTTTACATATTTTAATAAAAATTTTAAATAAAATAAATGATCAAACTTTATGTTAAAAATCAACAGTGTCAATAATTTAAAATCGGACAGAGTAATTAGTAGTACTGCTACCGAACACGGACACCTCTGTTTTCCTTTCTATCTAAATCTGTGGCAACACGAGCGCAGCGTGACAATTATTCGGCGAAAAAAAGAAAGATCAGCAAAGCTGGTGCTGGGTCATGGCAGGCATGGGCCGTTCATGGGCTTCTGGACCGAATAGCGCGAAGGCTACGGCGAAGAAGAGATGAATTCGGCCCACTATTTGACGTCGGCGCAGCCGCTGAGGCATGGGCCGCATGGTAGTTGCATAAAAGAAAACGAGGAATGGTGGTCCTCTCCAACTATAGAAAAAAAAACACTGCTAAAAAAACTATAGAAAAAACAGAAAACGGAATAAGAAAACGGACTCGGCAACCTTCTGTGTAAGGCGGATGCGATCACCACGAATATAATTTCTTGCTCCGTCTAGACATCAGCATCTTCCATCCCTTTTCTTTCAGTATCTGGTATTTGTGTCTCTACAGTATTTTTTAAAAAAATTCTTTTTCTCCTGCGTCGACACGCAGATCCAGTCGAAGATGTGTGTAAGGAGAACGACCATGTTTTAGGTTTTATTTAGAACACAGAATTTTTACAGAAATTATACAATAACTTCACAGCAACAACATGAAAAACATGAAAAAACCCTCTATTTGAACCCTTATTTTCTGATGGGTCGTGGTATTGGGTTATTATTATTTAATCCTTCCATGGTGCTGTATCATCATGTGTGAGCTGATTGCTGTTGTTATATCATGCACAATGTTTATATCTACTCATGGATATAAGATGGAGCTCACTTAAAAAAATAATAGATTTAGAAAGAGATGATAAACTAGTTTAGAGTTGTTTCATGTAACTATATAATATTTTAGTTTTTATGGATAGCTCTTGTTGTTTCTTTCTTATTACCAGCTCCCACAAATTGTGTAGTACTTAGATTTTATAGTTTTAATATCTGTGCTAATGATATGGTTCAAAGAAAAATTTTAACTTAAAAATACTCACTTGATCTTAAATTATAAGTTATTCTAGACCTCTCTAAGTTTTCTTAAATTATAAATCATTCTCACTTCCCAGTACATTTTCTCTCCTTTCAATACTTTTCTATCTCTATATCTCTCCTCTTTGTTTTCAACATATTTCACATTTTCTACTCTCTTTAATTTTCGTGTCCGAATCTATAAATTAAGACGGAGGGAGTAATAAATTTAATATTAAAATAAATTTTTTTTGTTTTTCAACAACTTTTGTTGAATCTCATATTTTGTTTCGATTAGCCTGTGTGAGCCCAAGATCTGAGAGATTCAGAAGAACTCATCTGTTAGATTTATAAAAAACGTTTGTGAAAAGATTTTATCCGTCATATTTATAAAAAGAGATAATTTTTGGTACATTTTATATGTGCACGCAGTCTGTCATGTCTCTATTAAAATATTTTACTGTATGTATGTAGAAAAAAAAATTTATGCTTTTTAAAAAGTAGAGATAAAAATAGAAATAGAGATAGAAAAAAATATTATATTACTTATGAATCACTGTGTACCCATATGGTGGATGCCCTTACACACAGAGTGATAAAAAGGTTCGACTCGGGAATACTTTCACAAACTTAATGGGTCTTTATTAAATTTTAATTAAAAATAAATAAAAATTTAACTCGATTCGGTTCTCACTATTTTTAGTTTATTTTTTTTATAACTTTTTTCACCCCTCCTTACACAACGGTCAACGGACTCACCAGATGCGTAAGCATAGACGTCACTGGAATATTGGATGCGAATAACCCGTTTTAGGAAAAGAAAAAAAAAAGAGCGAATGGTGAAAAAAAAACAAAAAATAAGAGAAGGATGGAACAAAAGCGCACTGGGCTGCTTGACCACCTTCAAAAGTGCTGCCTGCGGGCCCCGCGTCTGACGCCGCCACTTGCGAGAGAGTGGTCAAATCTCATCCAGATCTGTCTCCAGCCGACCTTCCCTGACGTTTCCCGGCGGCCATGCCATGCTTTGTGTCTGCTCAAACGTCCGCGAGAAAAGCCGACAAGTTGAACGGGTAATGCGCGCCCCCGGATCCGGTAAGCTCTGGTCAATCTGGGCACGCTACCAATGGTCTAGGGGGTCTTAACATCCCCTGTGTATACTAATTAGTTCTAACAAATCACATCGGTTAGTACTTCTTCGGTTTCAAAATATAATTTCTAGAATTTAAATTTAGTTAAAATTAAATTTTTATCACTTTGATCATTAATAATAGATAAATAATAATATTTTATCAAATAAAAATTATTTTTTTAAAATTCATCATAAAAGAAGTTTTTATAAAAAAATATATTTTTATATTACAAATTATGTAATTTGCTAGATATTATTAAGTAAAAGTTAAAAGAGTTTGACCTTATCTTAGAAGTGATTATATTTTAGAAAAGGTAGTAGTAATTAATGAAATATAGTATTTATATGTGAGATTCAATATTTTTTATGTACTAAAATTTCATCGTTAGTATTCTTAATCAACAAAAATTATTTTATTCATATATACAACCTATTTAAGTCAATTCCTTATGAGTTTATGTCTATTAGTTTTAGAGGTATTTAAATTTATTCATCAATATTATCGAATATCACTTTTATTGATGGTCTCTGATATTTTTTATACTGGAATTCGGATATGTAAACCACATGTATTTGCAGCCCGGCCAATTTTTTAAGATGCATCCGAGCCGGGTCATGAATCTTGACCCGGCTAACCACGCTCGCCCGCAACCCAAACTCCGAGCCGGACGTGAAGGAACCAGCCGCGCTGGTGGCCGCGCGTTATAAATTTACCCGCGGGGTCTCGTCGTCTCGTCGCCTCTTCAACAAACAGGTCCGCACCAACCACATCCCTAATCACATTCACCCCAGACCCGCCCGAAACCAAAACCCAACCTGCACCTCCCCTCTTACCAATCGCCACCGTCGCCGGAGGACTTCGCCGGAGAAGCGTCGACGACGGTAAGCCATTCCCTCCCACCCCGCCTGCTGTATCCGCTGGCCCGACAACTTTTTCGGCGGGAAGAATCTCCGGCGTCCGCGGTTTGCCGCGCGTGGGCCAGATCTCGTGATTCCAGCTTCCGATGCGGCCTCTTCCCGTGTTTTCGTGCACGCGCCATCCTGTTTGACCTTTACCTAGGCTGGATTCGTTTCACGATTGGGGGCGTCTTGTTTGCTGAAATCCGTTGCGCTCTGGTGTGATTGCAGGTTGCTTCCCTCGCGTTTGACGGGGTGTTTCGGGATGGTTTCGATCGCGCCTGCGTCTTCCTCCGTCGGTTCCGTCAGCTGCCAACTGTAAGTAGCGCGTTGCCGGCGCCGTCTCCTTCTTTCCATGCGCGCGTTGCGCGCTGGCTTTTATTTGATGATTGTTCTGGATTTGCTCTGCTTTGGTGCATAGGACCCCACATCTTTTTTTTTTTTTTTTTGCTTGATATGATGCTACTGAGTAGTAGTAATTTGTTTTGTTGACTTCTGAGTAAACTGATGAGGAAGCTGGAGATACTAGCTTCAGTTTTGTGGAGATTATAAAACTATATCCTATTATTTACTTCAAGTGATTTAAAAAGAGTAACCTTGGCAGTTTAAACTGAGCTAGAGAATGATCTATGGATCTTTTTATTGTTTATTACATATTCATACCGATTTTAATTGCTGGGAATGATTTCTTAATTTTTAATCGCTTCTACTTTCTGTCAATGCAGGGCACTGTTTTTGAAAGGATGCAGCGTTTCCAAGGGCACAAAAGGACCAGTTTGCAGTTTTTTAAGTGCAAATTCAAATAATGCCAAAGTGAAATCATTGGGCTTGAGAATTGCATCATCCTTGAAAAAGGATGGCGGCTATCCCGCCAGTAGTATCTCTGGGAATGTAGGAATGCAGTTACCAAAGAGCACTTCGGTCTGTGGCCAGGACCATTCAGTAGCCGAAACTGCACCCCCTTTGGATTCGATGATTGCGCCAGAGATCCTTCCTGCTAATTTGGCACATGTTGCAGACAAGTTTCCAGATGGTGACATGGACACTGAACTTGATCTGGATAGCCCGACAGAGGGCTTTGCATCCATCGCTGATGCCATTGAGGACATACGACAAGGAAAAGTAAGTACATTCCAAAAATTTATGCGAGGTTTATTTAGTAATGCCATCTAATGCTCTGCTTACACTGGTTTTATGCTTGAAGTTTGTGATCGTTGTTGACGATGAATCAAGAGAAAATGAAGGAGACCTTATAATGCCTGCTTCCTTGGTTACTCCAGAGGCTATGGCTTTTATAGTGAGACATGGGACAGGAATTGTGTGTGTCAGCATGAAAGAAGACGATTTGGAAAGATTGAACCTTCCTTTGATGGTCACCACTAAAGAAAATGAAGAGAAGCTATGCACTGCCTTTACCGTTACAGTGGTATGATATTAGCATAATTAATATGACAGAATTATCTTTTTGCTTGCCAAGTGTATATGTAGCATTGTCATTTCATCCTTTTTTTTCCTTGTTCCACATTAAAAAGTCGTCTTTTGTCGTATCGTGACTCATGATGTTGATTGGATGAATTTTTATTTTATACTACATAGCTTTCTTAAATTGTACCTGTGTTAGCCAATTTCTCTCATGTAAGATGCAAGATGCGACACCACCAACACTACTTCAGCATAAAGTGAAACTTGCAAATTATATTAACTATAGTAACTACTAAGCATCATATGTGCTTTTTTTTTTTTTTGTTCTTAGGATGCAAAAGAGGGCACAACAACTGGAGTATCTGCTAAAGATAGGGCAAAGACAGTCATGACTCTTGCATCTCCTGACTCCAAGCCTGAGGACTTCAATCGCCCTGGTCATATTTTCCCTTTGAAATACAGAGAGGGTGGTGTTCTGAAACGAGCTGGACACACCGAGGCATCTGTGGATCTTGCCATGTTGGCTGGCTTACCTCCTGTTGGTGCCCTTTGTGAGATTGTTAATGATTCAGATGGTTCCATGGCTCGCCTACCGCAGCTACGGGTGTTTGCGGAAAGGGAGAATTTGAAGATTATATCTATTGCTGATTTGATTAGGTGAGTTACAAGCATATTAACTTCAGCTCCTAATGCCTGAGAGCAGTTAACTGTTTCAGCATTTGGTGGTGATATAATTCCAAATATCATTTACTGGCTGCTTGCTGTTACAGAGTAACAAGTCTCCATTTGAACATTGCATTGATTACAGTGTATTACTATTTTTATTTAGTGTTGAAATAGCATTTTCTGCCTAAGAAATGGATCTGAAAATGTTTTCAGCCAAGTTTCTGTGTATTTTTCTATTCTAGGCATTATGTATTATTCGTCAAGAAGGATCTAATCCTATCTCAATTATGTGTGTGGATGTTCCCCTAGACCACCTAAGTTCAAATTCTCTTTGACGTTAATCTAGGTTCATGTTTCTTCTTATTTACAGTACTGTACCATCTTGTTCCTTCTAGATTTGACTAGATTTGATTGATTTCTTTTAAATTGGTGTAAAATAAATACTTTATATTAGTTCCTATAGCCGACATGTGCATGCTCCTTTGATACCCTTCTGTGTATAGCCTGTGACTGTTGGCATATTGATTGGTGTGCTGAGTTGCTAATAGTGGTTATTTCTGCCATCAGATATAGGAGGAAAAGAGACAGGTTGATTGAACGTGCTTCTGCTGCACGTTTACCTTTGAGATGGGGCAATGTCCGTGCCTACTGCTACAAATCTGTTATTGATGGAATTGAGCATATTGCAATGGTGAAAGTGAGTTATTGAGATATTAAATTGCCACCTGTCCACTTTAATTTTTTACTCCCTCTGTTCTTAAATTGCCATCCTTAGAACAACAATTGTCCTAACCACAACAATAAAAAAAAAAAGGATGGAGTGCCTTTTTATCTACAACTTCTGATCCAACGATATATATTGCTCAATGATTAATAGGGTGAGATTGGTGATGGCCAAGATATTTTGGTGAGAGTGCACTCTGAGTGCCTCACTGGAGACATTTTTGGATCAGCAAGATGTGACTGTGGTGACCAGCTTTCCATGGCAATGGAGATGATCGAGAAGGCTGGCAGAGGTGTATTGGTTTATCTCCGTGGGCATGAGGGAAGGGGTATTGGTCTGGGTCACAAGCTCCGTGCCTATAACTTACAAGATGATGGGCGTGACACTGTGGAAGCCAACGAGGAATTGGGACTTCCTGTGGATTCACGGGAATATGGGATTGGCGCACAGGTAAGACTAAATTATCTCTTAATTTGTTGTGCAACATTGCGGCAAATATATTTCTTTTTGTTAAATATAGGAAAGTTGGTAAAATATTGCTCGAAGTAGACACATCAAAGAAATTCATGCTTGTTTCTTAAATTTCTGGATGGAGGAACATATTAGACCAGAAAGTAATTCCATTAAGCACTAACTAGGTTCTCTGACATTTGACTGCTGTCTTGTAGATACTACGGGATTTAGGAGTCCGTTCTATGAAGTTGATGACCAATAACCCTGCAAAGTATAGTGGTCTCAAGGGTTATGGATTAAGCATTGCGGGCAGGGTGCCCCTGATAACACCAATAACCAGCGAGAACCGGAGGTACCTGGAGACAAAAAGAACAAAGATGGGGCATGTATATGGATTGGCGAATGGACATGTTGACCACTCAAGTGGCAGCAACAACACAGAAGAGAAGCACTAGGCTAGCACCTGCACCCACATTCCATGTGGTTTTATGGTAATACCATGTTCATCTCTGGCAAAGTTATCAAGGAGTACTTTGCTCCAGATATTTTAGTAGATTGATTTGTTCTTCATTTATGACAATAGGTTTAAAGATGGCTACTAATAAAAGCTTTCCTTTTTCATTCATTTCATAATGAAATTCTCCTGTAAATACATGTAAACAGCTCCCTGACAGTATATACTCCAACCCACATGCCTGATATTAGTTGTCAGGAGAAACTGTATGGGTTGAAAGACGATGCATTGTCAAGGCAGTCTCAGTTAAGAGAATTTTGTACTGATTTGTTATCATTTGATGCTGTTGTCTTCTGCGTGTGTTGTCAAGAGTCGTTACCTGGTACGCATCTTTTTTTCGAAAGGGCCCGGAAAAACTCCGGAAATATATTATAAGGAGAAATAGAGTTTTACAAGCGTGAGGAACGCTTTACAACGCACGGTTTAGGAGCATGGGCTAAACCGGCCAAACAAAACAAAAGCAACTACTCAGAAGGAATGGCAACCAAGCCGGCTAAGCGCTTCGCGCCGGCTTTGCACCATAGACGGGCATCATCCTTGATCTCAGAAATTACCATTGCAGTTGACTTGAAACGGTCGTTGAAAACCCTTGCGTTGCGTTCCTTCCAGACATGCCAAATCACAAGGATACCTAGGGAGCAAATACCCTGAAGCGCCGGAAGTGGCCGATCATCCGCCAAGCAGCGTCGTGAACCAAGTCGCAACATCACGCGGCGAGCTCCAGCTGCTAGGCTGTAACTGAACAACACCAGGCCAGAGGCCAACCGCAGACCGGATTTCCTGGACTATAGAGCACTCTAAGAACAGATGAACCGCAGTTTCCAAGCTGCGAAAGCATAGAGGACAGAAATACTGATTCGGCCATTCCCGAAACTGCAGTCTGTCGGCTGTCCAAATTCTGTTCTGAAGGAGGAGCCATAGAAAGAATTTGCAGCGAGAGGGAGCCCAGGCTCTCCAGACTCGTTCCAGGAAGGAGGAGAACGTGCTGGCTCTCACTACTCCTCGGCACTGCCTCTTCTGCTGTTTCCTTGAATGGTGTAGCAGGCCCGTTGATCTGTCATGAGCGTGGACTCCGGCAAGGTGACCCGCTATCGCCGTATCTCTTCCTGTTGGCCATTGGCACCCTCCAACATCTCTTCCATCGTGCCACTGACGCATTGCTTCTGTCGCCGCTGCATGGCCGGCTTGCTCGTCTCAGACTGTCGCTCTACGCGGATGACGCTGTAATCTTTCTTAATCCATCATCAGATGATGTAGATAACACAATGGCCGTTATGCGGCACTTCGGAGAGGCAACTGGCCTGATTATCAATGAGGGTAAAAGCTCTGTGGCGCCGATCACTTGCCATGGGGACAACCTGGATGATGTTTTACAGAACTTCAGTGGACAACGTGCAAACTTCCCGAATGACTTATTTGGGCCTTCCTTTGACGTTGGGACGTCTGCGACTGGCGCATCTTCAGCCGATCCAAGACAAAATGATGTCCAGACTTGCCGGTTGGCACGGCAAACTTCTCAACCCTGGCGGTCGACGCGTCCTGGTACGTTCGGTGTTGTCTTCGCTCCCCACTTACCTGCTGACAGCTTTGAAACCGCCGATGAAGTTTATTACTGATCTGGACAAAGATTCGACGACGTTTCCTGTGGGCTGGAACTCAACAGTTGCAGGGTGGCAAATGTCGGGTCAGCTGGGCAAGGACATGTCGCCCTCTTAGCCGCGGCGGTCTGGGTATCATCGACCTTGATCGTTTCGCGCGCGCTCTACGCCTCCGATGGCTCTGGTTTCAGTGGGTTTCACCGGACAAGCCTTGGAGCGGCATGCCCCTACCCCTCGATGACGCTGACGAATCCCTCTTCGCGGCAGCAACCAGGGTTACGGTTAACAATGGCAAGCGGGCATCCCTCTGGAAATCTAGTTGGTTACACGGCCTCTCTCCGGCGTCCTTATTCCCGGCCTTGTTTCTTCACAGTCGGAGGAAGAACAAATCAGTTGCTGAAGCCGTGCGGGATGGAGCGTGGATTCGGGACATTAACCTGGTACGCATCAACACTCAGCTGCTGTTAATCCTGGCTAATGACACTCAAATTCATGAGCCGCAACAGGCCTGCGGCCTTGTTCCTTTCCCCAGCAGTTGATTAATCTGGCTGTCGACCTTCGTCGGATGAACGTCACCCACTCTAAACTTGAAGCAACTGCTCCTCGCGCCTCGCGCGCTGTGGCCTGGGCGGTGGCCGACGTCCCCGTCCCACCAACCCCCGGCGCAGGCTGCCGTCTTCCCACCAACTACCTGCTCCAGCCGCGGCGCGAGGCCAACCAGAAATTCCTGCCGCATCCTGCGTCAGTCCGTACCCGGTCCAGAGTCCAAAGGCGCACGTCGCTGCCACCGGCCGAGATTTTCCACACGCCCCGCGTTAGTTCAGTTTAGAAGTGATCTTGCGAACAAACCCGGAAATTGCTGCTCTGGTCCACATCCTCTTCTGTTCCGTGGCCTTGTCTCCACCTCCTTCTCGCACTCCGGCGGCCGCGTGCCACGCCCGAGCAAGAAGCAACCGACCTTCATTCGATCGGCCGCCTCCATGCCGGTGCGTACTCTGATTCCGCCTAATAAGGATGATTGGTACGACGAGTCCTGCGGGCAGAGTGGGTGCTCTTTGTCTCCTATTCCGCCCCCAGTTCCTCCCCCTCCCCCTCCCCCTGCCTCCTCGTCCGACTCCCACGAACGCGCCAACTTCGTCACCGGCCTGATCATCGCCGGCTCGGCGCTGGTCTTCGTCGTCATCTGCCTCTCCCTATTTCTCCTCGTGCGCCGAAGGAGGCAGCAGCGGCAGCGTCGACGGCGAGAGGCGCTTCTCGAAGCCGCCTTGGCCCCGGCGGGCCCCGCCGCCCCCGCAGACGGCGGTCTGGACCTCGAGGAAGCGGGAGGAGAGATCGTGCACCACGCGTGGCACATCAGGACGGTGGGGCTGGACGAGGAGGCGATCGAGTCGATCGCGCTCACGCGGTACCGCGCCGGCGCCGGCGGCGTGCTCGGCGCGTCCGACTGCGCCGTCTGCCTCGGTGAGTTCGCGGACGGCGAGCTCCTGCGCCTGCTCCCTAAGTGCGCGCACGCGTTCCACGTCTGGTGCATCGACACCTGGCTCCGCGCCCACGTCAACTGCCCGCTCTGCCGCTCCCACGTCCTGGACGACCCTACCCCCGCCCCCGCCGCCGGCGCCGCCGAACAGTTCGAGTCGCCCGCGGCCACGGACGTGTCCGACACAGGACAGGCCGCGAGCAGCCACGCAACACCGGAGCAAGGGCAGACGGATCGACAGGCGAGCGAGCAGCGCGAGCTGCAGTTACAAATGGACCAGCACGACGGCCTGTCGACCTCGCCGGACCAACCCCACCGTCACCCCGGCCCACGCGGACGCAGTTTCCGGCGCGTGGCTTCCATGGACTCGCCGTCGCAGATGGCGTCAGCCCAGGAGGCAGCTCCTGAGACCGATGAGCAGGCCGGTGGCGCGAAGCAGGGGACCGGCAGGGCTGATCACTGCGAGTTAGTACTATCACCAGGCTGCTCGGACCGTGTGAAGAACCACCGCGGCATGAAGCGGTCCTTGTCCGTCGGCAGCCGGTGGGCGCTCGTCTCGCGGCACTGCCGCAGGTCCAGCTCGTTGCTGCCATTGTAATGGCGGCAGGGACGTATATCTGCTGCTCAAAGATGGAATTTTTTTGCTGTATAAACGGCCGTGGTGCTTGTTCATAAGCAGTATTTGGTTGCACTCTGTACAGTTTGTGATTCCGTGTTCTGGTATTCATTAGCCTGTTCTTTACCAGATTGAATCGTTACTGCATCAGCTGTGGCCATCGTTTCGAGCCACATTGCGTAGCCTTAATCTACTGAATCACCTCGCTTGATAAGAATATCGTATTCGTAGCTCACAAAAAATATTCTGTTTTGTATTTCAAACCTTGGCATCATCATTTTATTTTCTGTATTCACTATGCGTGAAGCTGCTAAATACTCCGTAGTGAATTTCAAACGATATTGAGACTTTTCGTATTGCGCAGCAAGCTCAAGGCAATTTCATCTGAAATTCCAGTATTTTAAAATTACCCTTGTAGCGCACATAATGATGCTACTGTAAAGTTATAAATAGTGTTCTTACTTGTCTTCTTAGGCAGTTCACTGAAATCCATTTCTCATTTGGTCAATTTCAACTACTGAAAATGATGTTCATATAACGAATGCTTAATGGGCATTGGGCAATACCAACTGCTGAAAGGGAAATGCATCATTTTTTACGAAATGAAAAATGGAAATCCATCCAAGTTAGGGCCAATGTATAATGGGCCGGTCTAGTGGTCTTGTTGTCCTCGAAAGAGTTGCTGGACCAGAGGACGGACTGCATATTTCCTTCGACTTGATTGAGATGCTACTATATCTTACAAACAAGAAGCTTATGCGCCTATGACTCCGAGCAACAAGCATACTCCAACAAATTATGCCGCATAGTATGTAGCCTACAAAATGTTCTTAAACAAAAGGATGGAAATAAACCTTGTATGCTGACCTTGAAATTACCAAATAACATTTTTGTTATCCTATATTTTTTTTTTTCATTTTTAGTGTATCATTGCTCTTATATTATTTTTAAAAGGGGTAAGCTGTGATTTTGCGACCCTGAAGCAATTACGTCAGAACTTATATCTCGTGGATAAGGGGACGGATGCCAAGTTTCATGCCGCCCCAGTGATAAAGAGGATATAATCTTTTAAAGAGTCAACCAAAGCTTATAGTAGTATGAACGGGGAAAAAAAAATTAAACACGAACAGTACTGAGAAGGTGACAACAATGAAAATTTTCATGCAAAACTGAAAAGTCAAGCGAAGCTGCTGGATTTGCACCGGGCCGATCGCCGCGCCGCCGCGGTTTTCACGTCTTCGCTGCTGCCCCGGCCCCAAGACGGTGTCCGGGTCAAGAAGGACGGCCAGCGGCGCCGCGCACCGTGCCAGCTCCAGCCACCACCTTCGCACACCGCGCTACCTTGGCAGCGCTGACGGACGACGAGGCTGGTTGCGTGCCGCAGCCGCCTCGAACTGAGCAACTCCGCCCGCAGGTGCGGCGGCAGTCGCACGGTGAACCTCTCGTGGTCTCCTTCTCTCGCTGCCTGGTCAGCCGCGGCCGTCGCCGTCGCCGTCGTAGATGGCGAGTGCCCCATCGTGTGCCACCGGTGCATCCTTACCGCGCGCCGCACGCAGCGTAGCCTCTCGAACTCCACGGCCTCCTCCCTCCTCTCGTCCTCCTCTTCGTCGCGGGCCGTGTTCACCTGCACAGCGATGGCCTGCGTCTCAGGCAGCGGAGGAAGCGCCACCGCTGGAGCAGGCTTTTCGAGGTTGGCGCGGCACAGAGGGCAGGTGACGTGGACCTCGAGCCAGGGGTCGATGCATTCCGGGTGGAACGCATGGGAGCACTGCGGCAGCAGCCGGAGCTCGTCGCCGTCCTCGAACTCGGTGAGGCAAACCGAGCACTCCAGCCCACCGCCGCTCTTATGTTTCTTGATCTCAGCGTACGGCACGACGGGGAGCGCGGCCAGCGCCAGCGGATCGAGACCTCGTCTGTGCCGCCGGCGGACGGACCCCTGCAGCTCCTCGTCGCCAGCTCCAGAGCCCTCGGCGCAGAGGACGAAGAGGCAGATCAAGACGAGGATGAAGAAGGCGATCATGGCTATGCTGATGACGACAGTGGACAGGGTGCGGGTGGCTGTCTTCGTGAGCGGCTGCTGCGGCGGCGGAGGGGTCTGCGCGTTGACTATGGCGAGAGCTCCTAAGACGGCGAGGTGGAGCGAGAGGACCGCAAGTGGGGCAGGCGGTGCCGCGGTGAGGATGGCCATGGCTGAATATTCGCACACTTGTTTCCGATGGTTCCTGTGCAGCTGATCGATGAACGAGCAGATGGATTGACCACGGCGCGAGTAGTCTCTACTTCACCTTCCACATGAGCTGCCGGCATGCTTCTTGCCAGTCTGCTTCATCGTGTGTTACGAAAGAAGAACAATAATTTGAAAAGGTGTCTCACATCACACAAGGAAGAGAGGCAATTACAAATACAAAAAGATTTTACTTGCATCATCCCATCCATATATTTACGTGTGCAGAAATTCCATGCAAGTCCTAAACGACATCCTCAAATATGACCTTGGAGATGTGGCTGCCAATCGTATCGGGTGAGGTATGAGCAACGTAGTAAAAGCTCTTCACAACGCTAAGAAATGTCTGCCCGGTCAGTTTGCTGACAGAGCTGCAGCTCTGAAGAGCGCACTGGGTAAATTCCTGCATCTCCAATTCCATTTGGCGATCTGCGTTCTCGACGTTCTTCGTGTCCACTCCGCTCTAATTGATCGCAAGGGGCGCTTCATGGTAAGTTGATGGATGGCATACAACCAAAGTATGATACATAAAGTTTTATGATAATGTCTGCTCGTACCTGATCAAGAACTCTGGATGCTAGTTTGGTGCAGATGGACGAGGTGAGCCGCTCAAGATTGTAGTACTTTGAAACGTCCAAATCCTTCTTGGTCAGTCTGTACCTTCCTGAACATATCTCTAATGTACGAGCTAATAGTAGCGCTGTACTCCCTTCACAAGATTCAGAGCTCTCCTTTGCAGTCCATGACCTGAGCCACTGCATCCACTACAAGCACAAAAAGAGGGGAAAAAAAAGTAGATTAATTGACTTTCAGTTTCCATCTAGATAAAAAATTTAAGATCATATGCCTGGAAAATGATTACAATAATGCAAATAACATCGTGCAAGGTAATTTTTTTAATCTTACTGCTTCACGAATATCGTTCGAAGCATTATCATCTACAGCTAGGTTGATGACCTCAGAGAGCGCACGCAGGAGGGCTTTCTCAGCCCAATCCTCCTCTTCCCTGCATCTAGTACATTTACAATACTTTGGTATTGACAGAAAGAAGATCGAGACCCTAGAAATTGAAAATGTAAGAGCTGCACAGATCGATGCTAACCTTATTGGTTCATTGCGGCCATGATTCTCTAGTTTATAAAGGAGTCTTTCCATCTTGCTGCCATTACAACAATATCCTTGCAAGTGCCAAGAGACGGCCTCCGCAACCACCCAAGTACGCGTCCACGCAAGACGCTCTGATGCTCTTTGCGGCTCGAACACATTGGCTGCGGCTAAGAAGTATGCTCTCAGTGCTCTCTCTGAAGTCACCCCAAACACTTGAAGTTCGTTCTTGTCAAACCACCTGCATGTATGAACAAATATCGCAGAGGTTTTCAGAAGGAAGACGACCTCATAATTGGCACACTGCAAGATCCTATGTCCAGAATTAAGAGAGAAACACTGGGGTTGCAAACTGAGACAAAGAGGCTCACTTTTTTAGGCCATGCCACTCAAGTTGGCAGATCCTTTGGAAACTGCTGAAATCAGCTTTTGCTGCTTCAAGGAACATGTCGTTGTTGATGGTAGGCATCCTGGAGGGTTAGAAAGGTTTAGAGTTGAAGATGAAAACTTCAGAGAAGTTGTATGGAAACTCCTTAGGCACTGTTTGGCACAACTTATTTTTAGTTTATTCCCAGAAATAAGTAGAAACAATACATTTATTTTACAGTTTATTAGTTCAACAGCTTCTCAAAATGACTAAACAGCAGCTTATTTTTTAGTTGCTTTTTACCATCTGTCAAAATAAACTGTTTTTTTTTACAAGTTTTAGCTGCGCCAAACAGAGCTTCAGTATCCTCGAAGTATGATCACCTATAGAAGACCTTCCCAATCCAGACATCAGCACTGCCACCATACTGCTCCAGATACATCCTTGTTTCGATGCGTGGCAAGCTCGCTCTCCATGGGAAATCCAGTGTGTACCTCACCTGTTACTCAGGTGCATATTTACAATCAGAGATCGATGGAACTGAACAACCATATATAGATATAGAGTAATAACGATGCATGACAGCATGAGGCACATGAGCTTGTTTTGGTACCTCGCCCGGCAAGTCCTTGGCGATGACCCACTTATCGTTGAGTTTGCCAGAGGCTCGCCTCTCCTCCAGGAACGCGCGACTGTAGGAGCTGGCGCGCTGGAGCTCATCCTCGCCGGAGAAGGGGACCTGAGTGGCTCGGTTAAGGTTGTAGACCGCCGTGACCGACTGGTTCGTTTGCCGTGGGTAGCACAGGAACTCGCCGCCATCCGTCTCGAAATGCCTGAACACGCCGGGAGAGACGTGGTAGCCATGCAGTCGGAGGAGGCGGAAAGCCATGGCCGTGTCGTCGATGTCGTTGACTGAGTAGTCCCTTGCAAAAGACAGGCCTTGTGGACTCCAGTGCCTGTTTATAATTTTGAGTGTGTCACTTAGTGTTGCACAAGCTAGCAGAAGAGAGATTTCGTTAAGAGAAAAATCGTAAACTTAGTGCTTTGTTTTCCATAACTTTTACCTGTAGGCATAGTCTAAGCACTCGACGATTTCATTTGTGAAATACCTCGAAATGCCTAGGCGTTCCAAGCGATCGACCACCCATAAGCGCTCAAAGAGATCGACCGGGTAGACAAAAGGCACTATAATGAAATGAAGATCCGATAAAATTAGGATTTGAATACAAAGCTCTTAAGGGAACATCTGGTGTCTATCTGGAGCTAATAATGCTACATAAATTTTATCATAGAGGATTCCAAAAAATTATGTTTAGCATGAAATTCAATCTTAAACACTCAAATTTATATTGAAATTTGCTCTGTATAATGAAAAAAAAAAACTACAGAAGCAAACTGGCGTTCACCCATTGGATCTCAACTCATAGGTGAATGGATAGAGATCGAAATCATTAGAACAAGATCCCCTAGATAGTTCGAAATGGATTCACTGAAAGTTATAACAAACTGCAGTGCAATGACTTTATAGAAGGCTAGCTTGGTGCACGGTTAACATTAACCTCCGCCATTGAACTTGTGCACAACTTCATCAAGGAATTTTAAACACTTCTTATCACCCTTTTGCATCAAGGCGTAAGCTGTAGGAGCAGGTGATAACATAAATGAACCATCGGCATTTTGGAGCTTCAACAGCCTTCCCCAGTCTAAGTTTCGCATTCCTTCTAAGCTAAGAAGCAAAGTTGTTGGTTCAACGTGTAGTAAATCCTTAGGAATCCTGCATCAAGATGGCCAAACACTAGCTTAATTAGTCTCCATTTGGAATCCTGAAATGAAAAAGAAAACTGCAGTTGATATATGTATACTTGGAGAGCTTTTGATCTCTTTTGCCATATATTATTTGCAAGGTAGGCGCATCAAAAGGCATGTCGAGTCGTAAGTTCTTGGCCATCTCTAATAGTGCTGGAAATGTTATCTCGAATCCGACGAGCATCAAATCCTCATCCTCCTCCGTTAATCTGCTTAGATTTTCATGGATAAATGACATACCTGTAACAAATCAAACCAATGTCCTTACAGATTAGCATGGAGGACTTATTGCAAAAATAAAAGGAAAAAAGGCATGTATGGCCACTCATTAAATCTTAGCCGGGCATCAACATTTGTTCTTCAGGCACTTTTTTTTAGATAATGGTAATAATTACCGGCTTTTGCTTCAAAAAAAGCTATAACCCCTTATTACAAAGTTTGCAGCTCTTTCGTCTGCCTTTAAAAGAGAGAGAGAGAGAAAAACATCGACCAACAAAGTTTGAATGATAAGATAATTAGAATCACAATCTGTTTTGGTTGTATGATATGCTTATTTGTGCCAAGCATTAGACTATAAATACGTACGTACCTTTCTTGCACTTGTCGTGGTGAATATTCCATGATTTCAACGCAATGGTGCAGGCTAGGGTGCTGATAAGCCGGTCCTGGACAAAGAAATACCTTTTGTCACCCCATGAACCATCAGGCATTTGGTTCTGAACAATCCAATCGATACAGGAAGGAAACTGCGGGCCATCTCCACCATCGATGTTCTTCACAAGCGAGACCCATGCCGTATCGTAGGCCGACGTAGTTATCTCCCCGTCACCTATAGCCTGCAGAGCTGCTCTAATGCTGTCGATCATTTGTATCATATCTCTTGGTTTCTCCTCGATTTGGAGTTTGTGCTGAAATCAAAGAAATGTATCTGCATAATTATTCACGATAATGAATTCACAATTGGAGAATGAGTTTACCGACATGTTACACACCTTCTCTGGTTCCAGTGGATCGCAAGTTACTGCATCTGGGCCCTTGCAATCTGCTAACCTTATCACGCAACCTAGGAAGGAGAAATGGAGACGCAATCAGCATGTAGTTCTTAAATTATTATCGTCGTTGACTTCTAACATTACTTTAAGTATTTATCTTATTTAAGAAAATTAATAACTAATCATATATTGAATTATGATTTGCTTTATCATTAAAGTTACTTGAATCATGATTTATAGTTTTACATATTTGAATTTTTTTTAATAAGATGAATAGTTAAAGATAATTGTGTTATAGCAATTTAAAAATGGGAGAGTAGTTAACTACAATTGTTATATAGTTTTGTTATATGACTATTAACAGGTGCAGTATCTAATTATTTCACTTCAGTCTTCTGTCCGATTACTCCCTCTGCCTCAAAAACTTTACGTTCGGTTCCGTGACATCTACTTTGACCAATAACATATATAGTTTCAATTAACTTTAACAATATGGGACTTGTACGTTTAATCATGCATGAAAGTTGATAAAATTTGTAGAAATCATTAGTCAAACGCATGTTTATAGGACAGAGGTAGCACGACAGCAATCAAATGAGAACATTTGTGCCAATCTTCTGTTGTGCATGCTGCAGCCGGAGCAGCACAATTAATAGAGGGAACATGAAGCCATCAGATGCATTACGGTAGTTTACTACTACAAGACTGATCGTATTCGTACCTGTGGGCCAGCTGCGGCGACGGGCGTGCAGGTGCGATCGATATGGGTGATCAGCGCCTGCCGCGATCAGCCGAAGCAAGGCAGCACGCGACGCTTGCATGTTTATTTTCTGCTACTCTCTTCGTCCCTAAATTTTTGGTGGCAGGGACAGCTCCGCTCACTACTAGTGGAATGGGTGCGTGCACCAGCCACTAGCTAACCTTATTTATACATGACCTCTTGAAGAAATGGGTGGGCGCGCTGATAGCGATCGAAGGTATCTAGCGCCGGGTCTGAGAGCTACTTCGATGGCATATTGGTGTTCAGCTCTTTGCGACCGAGACAAATCTTGGCATCGAGTTCATCTATTGGTGATCTAGGAGTATCTACTACTGTAAGGAGCATATATATTTGGATGCTCACAAGTACACTGTACGTACTTGCGTCGTACTCATCCAAACTTCCAAAAATTAAGGAGACAGATTACAGCAGCACCAATCCGACAAAATGCTGCAGACCGTATTTAAATCAGTTTTATATTTATGTCTAGTGGTTCAAGAAAAGAGAACAAAAGTTGTCCGTTTTATTTATATTGAGACGTCAGGCTCTCAATGCCACGCTGTGGTGACAGCCTTGTCTCCAAGAGCTATTCGTACATTTCATATTGAAGTCTGATCGTTTGTTAACAGGGGCTGGTGATGAAGTGCTCTCGCACAGTGTATGGAATAATTAATTCACCGATTATGTTGTGGCTGCTGTATATTATTTTATGATAGGCTGAATAGGCTGGTTCTAAAAAATGCATAATTTTTTTTTACTGGATTTCGTTTGGGAATTTCCATTTATTTATCATGGTATAAATTCCATTTAAAAAAATGAACTTGTGTTAATACCGGAAAACTTTAAACCTATTTCACCAACGCACGCACAAATAGGCAGTCATCTTAAAGCATCAACGGCTTCTTCAGGTCCATCATTTCTTCTTCTTTTAAGCCCAGTCCATCCTGTCTTGACGGTTTGGTTAATTTCTAAATAGTAGTAGATCCCTATGCAAGGTTTAGGGGACGCAATGGGCTTATTTTTGCGACTCAAGGGTGGCAATGGGCTGAAAATATATACAACAAACTAATGATATTCAGATGATTTTGAGGTTCTCTCTCAAAAAAAAAGAGAGATGATTTTGAGGTAAAATTGTTTATATCTCTTATATAAAGGACTCCATAACAACTATTACCCATAAATAATGAAAAGATCATATTAATAACGCCAATATAAAGTAGAAAACAAAGATAAATGAAATTTTCTCAAAGAAATAATGATTTAGGAACATGACAAAAAATATCGGGACTCTAGTTTTTCTGTAGAATGATAGATCTACCATTCGAAGTCGCTGCATATCAAACACAGTCGGTAAATTCCAATGTCCCAATCCATTCATTTATTTCATCATCATGGAAATCGGTCCCACAACGGCATGAGGTGCAAGCTAGCTGCGACGACGACGGCTAACAATGGCGCGCCCATCACTCGGCGTTAATGAACGCGACCATCTTGTCGAGCATCTCCTTGGCCTTGTCGCAGTCTGGCTTGAAGAGGTAGAAGACGTGGCCCTCGCCAGTGGTCTCCAGCAGCTCGACGCCGTCCTGGCTCCCCCTGGCGGCTGCCACGGCCTCCGCGTACGCGCGTCCGCGCCACCTTAGGAAATCCCCCTCCGCGGCGCACACGAGGACCCGGTCGCACGCCAGCGTCTCCAGCCCCGGCGCGCCGGGCGCCATGGGGTTCATCCGCGGGTCGTCCAAGCCGCTGGTCTCCGGGCACGAGAAGAACCAGAGCCCGCCCCCCACGGCGCGCATCGCGGGGTCCGGCGACTCCTCGCCCACGGCCTCCGAGCCCCAGAACCAGGGGTGGATCAGCGCGGCGCCCTTCAGCGGCTTCTTTCCCGCCGACGCCGACCGCGCGATGACGTCAGGTTGCATGGCGAGGTAGTGGCAGACGTTGCCGCCGGCGCTGTCCCCGGCGACGAAGACGCGCGAGAGGTCCCCGTGCGCGGCGACCCAGGGGTCCGCCGCGGAGAGCGTCCAGCTGAGCGCGGCGAGGCAGTCGTCGTAGGCCGCCGGGAGCGGGTGCTCCGGGGCCAGGCGGTACTCCACGGAGACGCCGAGCGCGGGGCAGGCGGCCGCGAGCGTGTTGAGGAAGCGGTGGTAGTGCGGCGACGCGGCGGACTCCGCCACGAAGCCGCCCCCGTGGACGTACACGACGACGGGCAGCTTGTCGCGGCCTTTTTCACCGCCGGCGGCGGTGGGGGGCAGGTAGAGACGGACGGAGTAGTCGCCGAGCGCGACGTCCTTGGAATCGACGCCCGTTTCGGGGTCGAGGCCCGGACCGACAGGCGGCGGCACCATGGGCCGCTCGAGGCGGCCGCTCTTGTAGACCCGGAGCAGCGGGCCGAACTCGCGGACCACCTCGTCGTCCTCTGGCGCCGCCGCCGCTGCCACGCCGGCGGTGGGTGCGGGGTCCTTGGAGGACGCCATGTCTGCCAGCCAAGGCGAGGAACGTGAACTGGGTGGCGGTGTGGGTCTTGTGTAGCGTGCACTGAGCAGTGACCACTGAAGTGACAAGTAGGTGGAACTGACGAGGTCTTTCTTGCCTTGGGATCACCACCGGGTGCAGCGGCAGCGACGCGACGTTGTTGTGTGTGGTGGGAGAAAGATCCGTGCGCGAGCGCGACTCGTGAGCCCCGCAGGTTTCTCCATCAATTATCAACGGCTTCTAGATGGCCGGCTGGAGTTTCTTGGCTTGGCTCTGGGCTTTTGCGTGCACCGTGCGTCAGGTGCGCCGGTGCAGGGGCGCTATCGACAAGCGGGGCATGAGTCACTGGGTGGGTGGGCGTGGTGTACGCCGGTTCACCTCGCTGCGGCGCCGACGATGCTGAAACTTGTGTGAGCTTGTCGATCATCGTCATGGTCGAGGTCAGCACTGCCTGCTTCTGGATGGGCTGCTTGGTGCTGAGCACCTGATAGATTTTCAAACGAAGGCTGGCTAGAAGGCCCAGAACTGAAAGGATCGCGCTTGGGCCCCCAGAGGCCGGACTAAAATTTTCTTCCGGCGAAGGGCGATCTTGGTGTCCAAACTCCAGAGCGGTCTGACGGAAAGTTTCAAATACATAGTACGTTCTGGAAAACTACTCCTATCTCAACCTTGATAATCTCCGTCCCTCGTTCTACATTGGGCACGTGAATTAATTAATGATAGTAAAAAACGTGATATATGTTAAAAATAGAAAAAAGAGATAGAGATATACAGAGAAAAAAAAATATATCGAGAAGTAAAAATGACAAGTAAAAAAAAAAATTTAAATGACAAGTAGTTGAGATGAATAGAGTTTTTTTTTGCGACGGTTGATAATATACATTCTAAAACTTATTTTAACTATACTTTTTCTCATGTTTCCTTTTTAAATATACTGACGACACAATAAATTTACGAAGAAACACTTAGATCCGATGCATATAAGTAGATGAGCCATTTTCAAACCGTGTGGGCTTCCCATTGTGTGTCCCCCGCCTACTTTTGCCGCGATGGCGTAATGCGTGTGGCGACTGGCGGGCTGGATTTCCGCGTCTTGTTCTCCCGTCCTCCGCTTCTCCGTCGCCATGTGACATTGTGACCACCACCTTCCTCTTCCTCGGCCGTTCCGTCAGAGGAACCCGTTCGCAGTCGCTTCTCTTTTCCATCGCCTCGCTTACCAAAAAAAGCAACGCGCTTAGTGGGGACGCGCGGAAGCCGTCCGTCCGCTTGCCTGCCTGCTCGCACGCCGGGTTCGGCGGCGGTTGTGGCCGCCTGGCGGTGGCGGGGGAGCGTCGGAGATGTCCTCGCGGTCGTCGGGGTCCGGCGGCGGCAGCTTTGGGGGAGGCGCCGGCGGGACCGTGCCGCTGGCCGTGCTGCTGAGGCGGGAGGTGGTCAGCGAGCGCACCGCGCCGGAGCGGCCGGAGCTGCAGACGGGGCTCTTCAGCCAGGCCAAGAAAGGCGAAGACTTCACCTTCCTCAAGCCCGAATGCGAGCGCCTCCCCGGCGTTCCGTCCTCCTCCTTCTCAGCATTCGGCGTAAGCGCCCCCGGCTCTCCTCAAACCGTCCTTCCCACTCGCGATCGCGTGCCCCGATCTGGCGTCACGTGAATCGGTGGCTCGCCGGGGCCGTTACGCGGGGCGGCGACACGCGATCGGCTTTGACGCGCGAAATGTGGTGGGGGATGCGGGCCCATTTTTAGTTGGGATGGTGAATTTCCAACTCTCGTTGCGGGAATTGAAAGGCCTGATTTTGGAGCGTCGTCCTCTGTTGCTCACATTGGAGAGCCAACGCATGGGAATTCTCTACAGTTTACACCTGTAACGCCATGTCTGATCCAATATTGAGCCCACGTTCCGTCTGGAACTGTGCGGCCCTACTTGCACACGAATGTGGACGAATGGTTCGTTCCATTCGTCAATTGGAAAAACATAATGATATGCACAAACACAAAGTATGCTTTAGCTTAAAGCAGTAATCTTTCAGAGTTTCATGATTACGGCTGTCATTTGTTGCAGCTGTTTGATGGGCACAATGGGGACGGAGCCGCAATTTATACCAAGGAGAATCTCTTGAACAACGTCTTGAGCTCTGTCCCTGCTGATCTCAACAGGGAAGACTGGCTTGCTGCACTTCCACGAGCGTTGGTTGCATCGTTTGTCAAAACGGATAAAGATTTCCAGTCAAAAGGTGTGTGATGTAACAACTAAATCAAACCATGGCCATTCATTTGCCTGTTATTTTGTGCATATACAACATAAAGAGGTTTAATATTCTGTCACCGCCTGACAAAGAGACTTTGTCACTGCTACTGGGCAATCGTTGAAAATCATTGAAATGTGAAGACTATCATACCATGACTCTGGATGTTGTTGTCCCTTTGTCAGTTTATTAGTGTCACACATGTATGTGCATCATATTTGGGATACCTCTTCTGAAAGCTTTGCTAACATCTATGGCTAGACCACTCACGTCTATACCACACTGCCATAAATGTCAGCATGGATTCTTATGACTAAAACCTTCCCTCTATATTTGTCTTTTACAGCACGTTCTTCAGGGACAACTGTGACATTTGTTATTATAGATGGATCGATCATTACTGTTGCATCAGTTGGTGATTCCCGCTGTGTACTAGAGGCAGAAGGTTCAATTTATCATTTATCTTCTGATCATCGATTTGATGAAAATAAAGAGGAGTAAGATTATTCTTATGATACCCCTCTCTTACCCTTTTCATGGAAACCGCTTTGGTCTGATAACTTTATATCGATTACAGGGTTGATCGTGTAACAGAAAGTGGAGGTGATGTTGGAAGGCTCAATGTTGTTGGTGGGGCTGAGGTCTGAACTACGCACACCCCTTCACTTTCTCAGTTATTTTTTGGGGTTCTTTATTGCTAAAGTTCAATGCAAGAATCATTGAATATGCCATGTAGGTTCTAGTTACTTTAAATAGTGTTGGCCTGAACTTGATGTTGCTTTAAATTTAATCTGACAACTGATTTACGTGGCATGTTAATTGCAAATGGAGGTTTTATTCTTGGCTTTTTTTGACAGATGATCATGTCATCTAATTTAGCTCTATTGTTCATGTGTTAAATCAAGTTACATTATGTACTCCGTTAGCATCAGAATATGTGGTTTGTTTGCTGCCAGAGCTACTAATCAGATTTCAAAAACCTTGTTTATTATATTACGCTCAGTAGCTTATAAATTTGCAAAGCAACATAGCCATGGTTTGGTCATCATTCATTACTGGAAGGGCAATAGAGAAGTGTGTGCCACTTGGGTAGAGGGGAAAGAGTATGCAGTATGGTGGTGCAAGGATTTAATTGTACCAGTAACGCAAGGTGGTAGGGTGTCCAGCTGAGGTGATAGTGTAGGACACGTCATTTTTCTTAGGCTTTAATATTGTTTTTCCTCTCTGCTTGCTTGACCCATATTTTGTTTTTGATTTACCTCCAGATTGGCCCCCTTAGATGTTGGCCTGGAGGTTTGTGCCTATCAAGGTCAATTGGAGATCAAGATGTTGGTGAATTTATCATCCCTGTTCCTCTCGTTAAGCAAGTGAAGGTATGGCCTGTAGAATTCTTAGTACCAACATTTCAGGAAATGTGATTTGAAATTAGTTTGATTGGATTATTATGGCTTTCTGCAGAATAAAGATCGTATCTGTATTACACTGCCTGTGATTAGTTACATGCATTCAATAGTTTCTATCGTTTCTCCCCTTAAGCCTTGCTATTTGCAGAACTAACTGATTGTGTATTTATTTTGATTTGTTAGGTTCATTTGTATTTACCTTGCTTACTTATTGATTGATTTTCTGATTTATCCTTGTTCAGAGGATTGTACTAGTTACTTGCAAGGCCATTTATTATTGCAATCAGTATTGTAAGCAATTTAATTTGGATCTTAATATTTCTCCTAATATGTGAAGCTATCTACTGCGGGTGGGCGACTTATTATTGCAAGCGATGGTGTTTGGGATGCGCTGTCTCCAGAAGCAGCTTTTAACTGCTCACGAGAACATGCTCCAGAGCCTGCAGCTGAGCAAATCATTAAAGTAACAGCCCTTCCTTCCCTGTCTATGTAGCAGTTTAAATCTTTGTGTGATACTCGTTTTAGGCATTTGACACCTTTTGCAGACAGCTGTGCAATCAAAAGGACTGAGGGATGATACCACTTGCATTGTCGTTGATATAATAGCAGAAAAAGCTAACCCTTCCATGTCACTTCCTAAAAAGCAACCGGGAATTGGTGTATTCAAAAATATGTTCCGTAAGAAAACATCAACAGACTCATCATCCCATGTGGATAGAGAATATATGGACCCTGACATTGTGGAGGAAATATTTGAGGATGAGTGTCCGCTTCTTTCTAGACGGTTGGTTTCCTATTTTCATCTTCATATTTAAGTACTGCACAAATTGCTAACAGTTACATTAAATGTATCCATCAATATATGAAGTGCTTCTTGTAAAATTATACTAGTAGAATTTATTGAATCATTGTTATTACGTACAGCATTCATGGTAGATGGTACTATTATTTTCATTGTAACACAACTAAAGCATTTCTCACGTGATAGATAAACTAAGATTTGAGAAAAATGGAACGTACGACAATTTGGTACCAGGATGAATGCAATTCTTAGTGATGTACTCCTGCGATGCAAGGAATGTTAGCTAGAGTATAAATTGACACAACATGAGCCAAATAGCTTACAACAGAGTGTGAAAAGTCAAAGAACTTGTCCAATTGCCCAATTTCTCAAGACAC
>BCLH01000470.1:27195-54247 GCA_001602315.1 Zoysia pacifica
CCCCCCCCCCCCCCCCAAAAAAAAAAAAGATTACTTTTTGTTGATTGAAAGGCTTGGGTTGTCCTTACCCAAAGCAGCTAGACTGGTAAAACTGATCTTGCATTTTCATCATTCTTGAATGCAGGCTGGATTCTGAATATCCTGTTCGAAATATGTTCAAGCTCTTCATATGTGCCATTTGTCAAGTAGAGTTAATGCCAAACCAGGGGATATCTGTGCATGAAAATTCATCACAACCTGGGGGCTTGCGCCGCTGGGATGGCCCGTTCCTCTGCCAAAGCTGTCAGGAAAAGAAGGAAGCGATGGAAGGAAAGCGTCGTTCACGAGGTCTTGTTTGCAGATCATTTACCTAGATTATTTTTGAAGTATCAAGCTGTCTTTTCTTATATTTTTTTCTGCTATTACTATGGTGCAGATTCTTCATCGAGAAACAGTGGGTCAAGTGAATAGTTGTCATGTGTTACCTGGTAACCATTGACCAGCAGCACCCAGCGCCATCAATTTTGCAGAAGTTTCTTTTGCCGTGGCCCTTCCTCGGTCTCATGGAATGTCTGGGAATTTTAATCTAGAAGCAAAATGAAGTGTTGAACTGCCATTGAGGAGTTGGCTACCGTTGCATAGCACATCTCAAGTGGGAAACAAGCTTTGCCTTGCAGAATGTTTTTTGCCCTGGAATTTAGGTAGCTTTACTCAGCACATTGATCTTGATGGTACATACAGGTCGAAAGATCTTCGATGTCAGATTGGCATGCCTGCCTATGCTTAGGTTAGAAACAATGTACGCACCATATAGAGCTCTGACGAATAGTTTTGGCACTGTGATTCTAATCTAGGACTAGATCATCGCATCAGTTTTTTCTCTGCTTCAAGTCGGCTGGGATTTACAGCAGTGAATTATTGGTCCCTGTTGAAGTTCAGCCTTCCATGACACCAATGTAATTAGCATCTCAAGTAATTCTTTCAAACTGCTGTGATTCATCAGCAAGACATCCCGATTGTTGCGTGTAATGTACATAATATTGCTAACAGGAATTTGTTTTGGATATGGTAATTTCACAATTTTCTTAAGAATTTTCATTGCCTGACTGATTCGAAGAAGGAAGAAACTATCTGTACTCATTTTTTTTTTAAGGAGGGATTAAATCCCCGCGCGGATGCACTGGGTCGGCCTCAAACCCAGGCGCGCTCTACCAACGAGCTACGCGCTCGTCCGCATACCTGTAAATAATATACTATGTCAGTATTCATACCTTCTGGGCTCTGCAATGAACTGTTCTTTGAAATATAATGATCTGTATAATAGTAAGTATGATCCTATGCTCGGATAGAAGAAATCTGCTGTTCTTTGCTTAGTAGATTCACCAACCACGGAAATACTGTAATACTGGTGATAACAATGATGATGGCGTAGGAAATCGAGTTTGCATCGAGCCTGTTTAAAGCCCATATTATATTGGGCCCAACATTTTCGGTACAAACCCAGCGTGGCCCATTTCCTTCGTCGGAACACGGCAGAGATGCGAGGTGCCGGAGGGCCGCTTCTAACCATCGGGGATCTCCTCAGCGACCTCGCCGTCGACGGCGACGACGATCCCCTCGCCGGAGGCGGAGATGTGTCAGTAGCCTCTTATCCGCCAGCCGCGCAGCCGGCGAGTGAAGCTGACCCGGCCGATCTCAGCCGGCTCTTCGAGGTACTCGGAGTTCCTCTCTTCCCATGTTCTAGATTTAGTTTCCGCTCATTTATCCATCTAGCGTGTGCTGCGCATATGTTTCTTTCTTTTTGAATTTATTGTATCTGTTTGGAATCAGCTACCTATTCGTATCAAAGTTTAGTATCAGCTCTTCGAGGTGAAAGAAATGGAAACAAAAGGTGTATTCAGAAAAGCTCTTGTCGATCAGTATCGATCGAAAGCTAGTTAAGTTAGCTGTAATTAACTTAGATTGGATTGGTGTCTTGTGCTTGGCTTCTTACGCAAATTATTCTAGCAAAAAAGATAGTTTCACAGATGCATTTTTTTTGTCAGAAAGATGACTGTGTTGCTGCCAGGTTGTGCTTAAAGTCAGAATGTTCTAAGTTTTGTCTTGACTGCTTACTCTTCAATTTGCTTTTCGCTCAAGGCTCAGACCCAGATTAAATGGCAAATGCATAATACAAAGGAAAGCAAATTTGATTATGTAAAAGGATAGTACCATTTACTTAGGGGTCATTTGGATCCCTTCGTTTTGGAGGAATTGAAACCTACATATTGGATTAAGCTATTTGGCTTGGAATTTGACAGTCCATAACTTTCCCAATCTCACAAACAAGCCTATCTCAAATTCATAAGGCGGGAGATGGAAATGGATTCTATAGATCATTATGCTTGAATTCTATTCTCCAATTTATTGCACACTCTTCAACTCACTTCTGTACAAGAGAAATGCAACATATAAATATGTCCTTTGTATGTCTAACAATAAATATACAAATATATTCTATATACAACTATATTAGCTTAATTAATCTATGCCTAAATTGTAATTATTAAAATGAATTCAATTCCAAGGATCCAAACGAGCCCTTAGAGTAAATTTCACAAACCGACAACTATTTGTACCATCGTAACACAAAACTACAACTTTTATGACATATTTCAAAAAACTACAACTATTTTAACCCTATGTATCAAAAAACGACAACTTTTATTGCACGGCCCCACATGTCAATCACACTAATGCTATATGAAGTAGCCTCAAATGTCATCCAAACACATACTATCAAAAAGTTGTAGTTTTGTGAAATAGGTCACAAAAGTTGTAGTTTTGTGTTACAATGGTACAAATAGTTGTAGGTTTGTGAAATTTACTCATTACTTTATCAATTTGGTATTGCGCTATACCATCATTGTTGTCTAACGTATTAGAGGTCCTAGACCTCTCTCCCTCAGTTGACTAATCTGGTTCAGTGTTATGATGATACCAGGAACATTACAACACTTTGATGAAGGCGCTACAAGAGAATGATCCTTCGTGGCCATCACTGATGCTGAAGGTGTGGCTCACGCTTTCCCCCTGTTCATTTGCCAGCTCTGGGCATCTGTAGACTCCATGGTCCTAAGTTCCTAACAAACTAACAATGTTGTAATTCTGTCTGTGGCTAGCTGTGTGGGGCATTGAAGACTGCAGATAAGCTGGTGAGTTCTGCAAACACGAGTGCTGAACAGCTGCTGGAGAAAGTGAAGTTGTTGGAGAGCGTCCTTGAGAGGGGGAATCGCACGGTAGCTGATATTGTGGAAGTCCTCCAGAGTACCCAACCAAAATCGGCTAGCAAGTAGTCACGTTGTGATGTGCAAT
Source organism: Zoysia pacifica (assembly GCA_001602315.1). Lineage (NCBI taxonomy): Eukaryota > Viridiplantae > Streptophyta > Magnoliopsida > Poales > Poaceae > Zoysia > Zoysia pacifica. The sequence continues at coordinate 30,529 of BCLH01000470.1, forward strand.
TGTAATATCTTAGTCATGCAAAACTCAACCGTTTCACTGATCCAGTGTATAAAAAGAGTTATGTCGTTCACTGTTGGAATTTGTGTTCATCCTGTCCTAAGAGGAATTGGGTAGAGACAGGATTTTCTGATGCATTTTGCTCGTTTCTTCATCCATTAGCTTATGTCTGCTAAGATGTTTTTAGGTCTTGAATCAATTAAAAATTCTGAAGCATAAAGACTTGGAAATGTTTGACCATTAGGCATTATGAAATGCGAGAAATGGACCACTTTATTCTGTAGGCTCAATAAGAATACAAAGCATCTTTCGAGCCAATAGAAATGGCTACCTTGCTCAAATTCTGTCACTCTGAACAAACACAAGAAACATTTCAATTCTACAGAGGTCAGCAAATCAAAATGTCTGAACTTTTACAGCTCTCAGGATTGTCTATCAGGCTAGAAAGGAATTTTGGAGTTCATAGAATCTGCTAGGAGTAGTTTGTTACCTGAGTTAGGCCTCTTTGGCAGAGTTTGAGCTTTCAATTCTCACGCAGAATCAGAGAAGCTTTGTCAAACACTGTTTTGTTTTTTTTTAAAAAGAAGTGATTTTTAGTTCTTTAAAGTGATTTTTTTTTATTTTAAGAGTTTAGCTTTAAAGAATCAAAAGAATTATTTTCATCGATCAAAATTACTTCACAGCAGAATCAAAATAAAATCGAATCAGGAGCTGGGAGGTTTGTCAAAAAAGTCCCGTATGCCACTTGTGATGAATTTTTTTTTCACGAAGGGACGAATGCTATAGAAAAAGAACCATCCCCGTGAAATGTTCAGCAAGGTCGAGGAACCTGGGCAGAAGGAAAAACACAATACAACGATTTGCAAGGACTGAACTCAAAAAGGTCTACCCGTCTCATCGCCCCTCCCCTTTCCCGGCGTCGGAGTCGGAGAACTGGAGAAGGCCACCGCGCGCCGCGATGGACAACAACAATCTTTTGGCAGCGTGGCCAGTCGTGGCACCGGGCATCGCCGGGGCCGTATTCGGCGTGGGGTGGTGGTTCTGGGTCGACGCCGTTGTCTGCAGCGCCGCCGCCGTCCCGTTCCTCCACTACCTCCCAGGTATTTGCACCTTCCCCTCTTGCTTGGCACAGTATTCTCGGCTCCTTTGGCCCCTATGCCTCCAAAACCTAGGGTTTTGAACCGGTCATGGGCTCTGGCTTGATTAGGGTTCTTCGCCACGTTCGCGGCACTCATGTTCAACTGCGTGAACCGGGAGGACATCGGCGACAGTTACTACTCACCCTACGACGACTCTGAGTGGAGGTGAGGAAAAGTTTCAAATCCATCTGGTTATTATGGTTTTTGATTGAATTCATTTGTATTGCGGGGTTAATTCAACCATCTGTAGTTTAGCAGTTTGATTCGGCAACTTGATGCCTGATTATGCCAGCTGTGATGGCATTGCTTACTGCAGGCCTTTGTACCTTCTGCTGTAGTATTGCATTGCAAAGTTGCTTGGATGTTAATTTGTTATAGCCTGGAACTTGATGCTGTATAACATTAAGTGACACGTGACTTAAAGCCAATGATTTTGGATATTTAGAAAAAGGGTCTTATTTATTTTGTTTGGAATGCGTTTAAATACTTAAAATTGTTCATAACAGAAGCAATAAATCAAACTACTATGGAGATGGGTGAGGGCTGTGCTAAGAGTTTGGTTTGAGGAGTGGAATGGTGATGGATTTTCAGTCCTCAATCCTCATTTTTCTTGTTTGATTTCAGAATTGGGATGAGTTGATCCATAATCGTCACATCCCCTATGAGGAATGGAGTCATCCATGCCATAATTCATGGAATGACCTCATGATGGATCAATCTTCGAGGACCAAGTGATTCCTCAAACCAAGCAAACTATAAATTAGGCAATAGAGCAACATATAAATGAAATGCCAACAGCAAGTAGTTCCATTAGGAGGACAAGAATGTTTATTCAACTTTCTTTTTCCAACTTTTTTGCCAGATAAACAAAAAGCCACATGATAAATTTTGCTATTCGTAAAGTAGTGTAGGTTTTAAGCTTTCAAAAGGTAGTCTATCCTTTGTAATTCCTGTTGCCAGTCAGAATGTCGCTGAGCTGCTGGTTTCTTTTGTTACATTTACTCTGAAACTGCTGTTAATTTTGTAACATCTGCTTCTGCTATATGACAACTGAGTGCACTTATTTGCAGGGTGAAACTCTGGCTTTTCATTTCCTATGTGGTGTCCTTTGTCTCATTGGCCGGGGCAGTCGGTTTTTTGGTTCAAGATGCACTTACGGACTCGGGGCCATCAGCATGGACTGGCACTGCTGGCGTCCTACAGTGTGTGTTTGTGTTAGTGAGGTATTTGCCCATTCATCCACTCCTATCTTCCCTGCATCCTTTTTCTGTCGTGTATAATGTTGTTTATGTATCGCGCAGTGGGTTGATCTACTGGACATGCCACTCTGAAGATTGACTCGAGGAGTATGGCCGAGATAGAAGAGGATTTTGAAGGTGAACATTATGTGAGCTTTGCGTGCCCTATCCTGGTCTTCGTTTTGCCCCAAGCATGGTGTCTCTGTACATATATTATCGTAGTATACCATTGTGTGGTTTTAAGATGTTCTTGAACTACAAACTTCAACAGATAAGTAGTTGTAGATGCGTATGCATTTTATGCAGTGACAGATTCTCATGTAACCTCCAAACGTCGTGTCGAATGGTCCTGTAACTCGTGACTCTCGTTTCAGCTCCTCTCTCCGTTCTTTAATTTAATTGATGTCGCCTTGATTTTTAAATTTAACTTTAAGCTTTCGTTTTATTCAAAATTTTTGATAAATTTCATATATTTTGATTTATCATTAGAGTTATTTGAATCACAATTTAAAATTTTACACATCTAAGCAAATTTTTTAAATAAAATGAGCGGTCAAAGTTGAATTTAAAAATTAATGGCGACATCAATTAAAAGAGAGAATATTTTAGAGGAGTCGTCAGCGTTTTGAACATCAGCCCCTGTGAACTCGTCGATTCTGATTTGTGGAAACTTGCATTTTCTTATAGAAGACTGGGAGACCTGACCGGTTCTTAAGGTCCTATGACATGCATGTAAGCAATTTTCTCGTACTACAACCTTCACCCCGAAATCCAGAGAATTTTTCCTCATCTGTCACGAACCTGATCATCATGCTGGTGCCCTGTCAGTATCTCGACAGTGAAACAACAGTCCAGTACTTGATCCCAAGTTTCAACAGCCTGATGACACATGCATTAGACCCTTCCCTAAGCAATAAGCATAGTTGAGTAGAGAGTACCACCCAACCTGGCCACTTGCAACTTCTCTTCAGGTGGAATGTTTCGCTCGCCACCCAAACGGAATCACATCCTCTCCGGTAGAGGAGACACGCGGAGGGACATTGTAACCAGGAATTTGGATGCGTTTTTAACCGTTCGATCTAAATCTCATCACTGTCATAGGTAAACAGTGATAAAGCACTTAAAAGTACATCAATGGATGAACAATAACTGTAAATAGTAAACTGACACATACAACACTACAGCGTAGAGTTTGTCGTCCTCCCTGATTTTACCGTAACGCTGAGAATTTGTCTTCCCAGCACATCCTGGCTTACGGAAATCCCAACACCTCTCGATGGTGAGCTCGGTTTAATTCGTCTTCAGCGTCGTGGTTCAGACTTTTTCAAAGCCTGCAGCGTCGTGGTTCAGAATTTTTCGAAGTCTTCAGGGTCGTGGTTCAGACTTCTTCAAACTCTTCAATGTCGTGGTTCAGAGAACACGTTGCCATCTCATGGCGTGTTACCGCAGCATGTCGTCAGGCACGGCACGCGTCGGTGGCATTAGCTGGAGGTTGGCTCCGGCCCGGTGCTTCGCGCCTAACAACAACTAACATGCACTAATCATTCTCTTTAGCTAATCAAACAGACCAAGCCTTTCTATAAAGCAGTTGTCTTCTACTGCCCGGTGACGTACTGACGTCCGGTTGATAAATCATTTCTCGACCGTATCGACTGTCGTGCATATCTGAGATTTTTTTTTTCTCTGCTCCGCTGCAGTTTTATTTATCCATTGGTAGTTACTTACATCCGTTTTTAAATATAAGTATTTTTGAATTTAAGCAAAATCAAATTTAAAAAATTTTAACCATTAATAATATAAAATTAATAATGTTTTATTATATATATAAATCATGTTATGAAACGTAATTTTATAATATGTAATTTTTTATATTAAAAATTATTTAAATTTATAAATATTATGAGTTAAAGTTGATAGCGTTTGCCCTTTGATTACATAATATGGTAACTTATAAGAGCGTTCTCATATCTCTGCTTTTTTCCGAAGAATAAATCTTGGTAACCGATTACATCAGCGATGGACGTACTCATTCTAAACTCGATTGATCCACCTAAGCGCCAGCCCGTGGAGGCTAATGATTCCCCTTCATCACGTCACATGCTTACTACTGTATGGAATTATTTGCAGCCATGAAATGATCAGACGATCTACTACAGTTATGTTAAGGAAGCTATCTCAAAACCTCTCAGATAGATTCAAGATAATTAGAGTTGTTTTTCACGTAAACGAATTACCGTTTGAATGCTTTTTACAAAGGTTATTTTCCATTTGATTTTATGGCATCTAGTATTTTCGTTTTTTTTTGAAAGGAAAATATTTGATCTATGACAAGGAGGTGCCATCTACTCGCTCCTACTGCAGCTGTTGCCTCAACGCACCTTACACGGCAGGACACCTGTCTAAATCTAATAAATATACCAGAAGAAAAATAATTTGAAAACTCTGATACTATGTAGGAGTAAACGGCAAGCCAGCGTTATACGTACCCTGCAAACGAGAGTGAAGAGAAAATAGTGTCTCACGAAAATAGGAAAAAAGAAAAGAAAAAAACTTTTAAAAGTGGGACAAAGAGGAACCCAACAAAGTGGCCACGCGCTCCCTTGCAAGAGTTTCAGGCCGCCAGCTTCCGCCCCACCACCACCGAAGGCAGGCAGGCTCACCGCGCTCGGTGACCGCCGCCTTCTTTGACGCCGGCCTCCGCCTCGCCCCGAATCTCGTTGCGCGTTCGGCCGAGCTCCACAGTCCACCAGAAAGCTTGAATCTTTGTCGCGGCCATCCGGAGCTGAGCTCCGGCTACTCGAGTTCAAAGCTTTGTTCGCGCATCCGAGGCCGAGATTCGGAGCGCCAGCGAGGGTAAGCGATGAAAGGGAATTTAGGGAAGGGCGCGGGGCTGGACCGGAGGGCCTCCGCCAGGTGGAGGGTGCTGCTCCTCTGCGCATTCAGCTTCGGCCTTGGCATGCTCTTCACAGACCGGTAAGTGTTCCCGGCTTTATTATCTCTGCTAGAACCTTTGGATCTCGCCTTGTGCTTCGGGTTTTGGGATGTCGGTCTGATGGAACATCGATTCTGCTGAGTCGCTTATCCCGTTTGAGACTTGAAAGTCTGAGAAATCTCGTCTGTGGCCATAGTGTGCCGGGTGTTTCGAAAATCATGGCATTCTGAGATTAGATTCGGCTGAAGATTTGATGCTCTCTCTCTCTCTCTCTCTCTCTCTCTCTCTCTCTCTCTCTCTCTCTCTTCATTCTGGTGTTTTCTTCTACGAGCCTATGGCGATCTGGGTTGGTGGAACCGAGAGATTGCGGTTCGATGGGGAATGGAGTACGTATCTACCTGAATCTCTTCGTGCACGTGTGTAGGTGCTGCTTAATAAGTTCATTGCTGAATTTGTAGAAAGAAATGTACTGTGAAAGCCGAAAGGCTCGAAAGGGTTTAGTTTGTGGCAGAAATCAAGGAACCGATCCATTTGAGGTTTCTAGTAGTAAATAACAAGCTTGGACGTCAGCAATCGCCTTCATTGATAGAACAATGTTGATTTTGTTCCATGCTCGTGATCTGTAGTAGTATGGTTACTATGGTATCTGTCAAAAGTTGCATTTTGAGGTGGAAGATCTCAAAGATTAATGTGAAACAATAATTTTGTCCTTGCGAAGTGATGAAAGGTCAGAAAAGAGGCAGGGCAGATTTTCAAGGAGAGGGTTATCTGAGTGGGACCTTGTGAGGAAGGTAATGGTAATAAAAACATGTGGAAAACGACCATCTGCATTAGTAAAGTGGCCTCAGAGGAGCTTTGCCTTTGTTTGACTAGATTAGGCAGGTGCAAAGCTAAGATACATGGTGGTGAAATGAGAAAGTCCAAAAGTCTGTTGAAGAGACGAAAGAGTTAATTTAGGCATCTACACCTTAATAGGAGTGCGGACAACGTAGAGCAGTACAAGTTGGCAAAGAAGACTGCAAAGTGAGTGGTGAGTGAAGCAAGGGGTCGGATGTATGATGACCTATATCAGCGGTTGGGCACAGAAAAAAGTGGAGAGGGACATCTATTTTGAGATATAGATGGGCTGCCATAGCGGGGTGTTGCTGCAAGGATTATTATGTTTCTTTCTTGCACAAGATCCATTATAGCCACACATTTTGATTGAACTGAATGTTAGAGTGTCATCCTTTGCTTAATTTCTTTGGCTTTTCACCTTTTCCAACATTTCGTAGGAACTCATTTCGAGGATGGTTTTACAGGTTCTGGCCAGCACCGGAGACTGGTAATCATATCATGTCTCAACGCCGGAGACAAGATCAAGAGCTGCAACTTGTATCAGAGGATTGCAGCAGAAAGAGGGTAGGTTCCACATACTTTTTATGATTTCATCATATATTTTTTTACTCTGTTTCGGGCTGAAAAGAATTTAAATTTGGACCCCAGAAGCATGGGGAAGATAAGGATATAATGGGAGAGGTAACCAGGACCCATGAAGCCATACAGTGAGCTCCTTCAATTCAATAAGAAGTCCAGTTTAAGAATGCACCAGTGCTTAAGAAATTTTTGTCTGAAGTTCTTTTGTCCCTGTGGTGTTAGATTGTTGGATAAGTCCATCTCAACGTTGCAGATGGAGCTTGCAGCGAAGCGGAGCACACTTGAACAGCTCCGCTCTAGTGGCAAACCAGTAACCTCAGAAAGTAGCCAACCAAGGAAAAAAGCATTCGTTGTCATTGGTGTCAACACTGCTTTCAGCAGCCGTAAGCGCCGTGATTCAGTACGAGAGACGTGGATGCCTCAAGGTGTGTAGCTATTCTTTTAACATGGCATATTAGATTAATTCATCTGTTTTTCTCAGTATATATGGTGCAAGTCACTCTGTAGTAATTAACAAGTCACTGCAGTAATTTGAATAAGTCACTTAACTGAATTCACAGGAATCTACTCTATATCTATATCTGCAATTCAAACCACAAAAAATTTGATTAGCGTATGTAAATTATGTTTGCACTAGGTTAAACTAATATTCACCAAAAAAAAGAGCTTAAATTGGACTGGAACTTACCCTTAGGCTTCTGTGTAAGCTCTTCACTTGAGGAACTAAAACCTATTTGCCGACAGGACTTCTGGAATTTATAACTTGTGGCATCTTAGAATCTGAGATTTTCTAGAATAGATCTTAGGTTCTAGAAACCATAACATCGGTCTTTTAGACTCTGTATTCGTCCTTGTGTAGATCTGTTGAATTCCTAAAGATATCAAAATCAGCAATCTTCTCTTTCTATTAGGTAAAAAGCTGCAACAACTTGAAGAGCAGAAGGGAATAGTTATTCGCTTCACCATCGGGCACAGGTAATCGGATGGTTCAGTTCTTGTCTCCTGGTGCATTTCTGGTTTCATCACTCTGGCATTTTCTCATCGCATGTGCTTATAAGATCTAATAATATCATCTGGATATGTATCGTCTTTCATGGTGGAATGAAGCAACTTTAAACTATAACTGTCATTTGATTTCATTCTTAGAATTGCAATACATCACAGCCATATCATATAACTTTGTGCTTTAATAAGCAACTAAATTTGGCTGGTTTCAGCATGAATCTGCAATAAGCCTCAAATCACTGAGTTGTATTATTGCCACAGTAATCTGGCTGATAGTTTGTTTCCTTGATACTGTATTAAGCAACACATGTCTCTATGGAATCTGTTGTGCCCTGGCAGATTAAAATGACTAAAGCCTTCTTCAATTCACTGCATCATCTTGATAGTGAATTTTGACTCAAGTAATGAATTAACCAAATTGATTTCTGTGGCCTCTATGAGAAGATATTGTGTTAGTTCTCACTGCAATTTCGTACACACAGTGGTCATTTTGTACTATTACACGTTTTCATCCCTGTCTGGTTCCGAACTTCATAGGCCCTGTTTGGCACAACTTATTTCCAGCTTATTCACAGAAATAAGCAGAAGTTGTGCCAAACATCAAACTTATTTTACAGCTTATTAGTGCAGCAGCTTATTTTTCAGCTACTTTTCACCAGCTGAAAAAATAAGCTGCTTTTTTATTAAGTTCCAGCTGTACCAAACAGGGCCATAATATGTTCTATATTTCAGATATAGTAGCTAATCTTTTTCCTAAAAAAATTGCACAGCGCTACATCCAATAGCATCCTTGACAAAGCTATAGATTCAGAGGAGGCCGAGCATCATGACTTCCTTAGGATGGTAAGGATGAACCCTTCCATAAATTTGTGACGTTCAACTATTGTTTTCTAACCATTTTACTACATTTGTTTATTTAATCATGTAGGATCATGTTGAGGGATATCATGAGCTCTCAGCCAAGACAAAAATTTTCTTCTCGACGGCTGTCAGCATCTGGGATGCTGACTTCTATGTCAAGGTTGATGATGATGTGCATGTAAACTTAGGTGCTCATCTTTCTCCTTAGATATTATATTTTTTTCTCTTGAAATTTTGTGTTTCAATTGATTCATTGGTGATGGCGTGCGAATGAGCAAAAACAGGAATGCTTGCCTCTACCCTTGCTCGGCATAAATCAAAACCAAGAACTTATATTGGCTGCATGAAGTCAGGCCCAGTTCTAGCTGACAAGTAATGCTAACTACAGCCTCTTAGAACTCAAATTTAAACGCTGGCCTTTAAATATCAATAAGTTCCTTGAACCTGCTGCATTGTTACAGGAATGTGAAGTACCATGAGCCTGAATACTGGAAATTTGGGGAGGAAGGGAACAAATACTTCCGTCATGCTACTGGACAGATATATGCCATTTCGAAAGATCTTGCGACTTATATTTCGATCAATCAGTAAGTTGTTAATGTCCATGCCATACAAAAAGGCATCTGGTGGCCTAAAAGAAAGCTGATGATGTGAATGATCATTATCAGGCCTATCTTGCACAAATATGCAAATGAAGACGTATCGCTTGGATCATGGTTCATTGGTTTGGAAGTTAATCATATTGATGAGAGGAACATGTGCTGTGGAACTCCACCAGGTCTGTGTCCTCATATTGCACATTGGCTCCATACAAACTTGTCTACTTTCTCCTGATTGTGAAATGTGAATACAAACTCAACAGATTGTGAGTGGAAAGGGCAGGCTGGCAATGTCTGTGTTGCGTCTTTTGATTGGAGCTGCAGTGGCATATGCAAGTCTGTCGAGAGGATCAAGGATGTACATGCTCGCTGCGGAGAAGGAGACTTAGCTGTTTGGAGTGCTCTTATCTAGCGAATGCCTTCATCGTCCCGTAAATATGTAGCAGACATGGTAAGCTCGTATGGTGGACATCTACATGCAGTAGGTGACTGTTCGAGTGAACTCTGACAAGACTGAGAGTCATGTCCCCTCGATTATAATATCGAATGGCATAAGATGGGGTGTTGCTGATGATCCAGCAATACATGTTAGCCTTAGCGGATACATGTTGATAGATTTTGGTAGATGGTCATGCTGTCTGTCACCATTGGTGTGTTGGGTTAGGAAAGAGGACGAGGGGGTCACTAATGATGCTGATTTTACATGTAGTGGGAGTTTCTCAGCTTGTGCGGATGGAGGTAGAGATCATGAAATGTAGAACACGTTCCTTGCAAATTTAAAATTTTGACTGATTCTTTTGGTGAGTTCTCATTGTTCCTTCATTCATGAAAAAATGTATCTTGCTTGAACATAAGGCTCATCACGGAAGAAAATTCTATGCAGGACTCCTGTAAACAATGAGTTTACAGGATTGCTCCTATTCTTACCACATATTACTTTTAATCAAATCTCCGTGTAAATTAAGGGAGGCAAAATTTTCAATTCTTACCATTAAATATATTAGTCTTTCAATTTTTATCAATTAATTCGTAACCCTTTCAATCTTTACCGTTAAATACATTTTTTACTTCAAAACATACTATTTCTTCAAAATTTTAATTATTTTCACTATTTTATATTATGTTAAAATAAATAAAATTTGAGTTTAAATGATGTTAATAGTATAATAAATATAATACATTATTACACAATATAATAACAATAAACATGTGAAAATTTCTAAAAAATGATATGTTTTGAAATAAAAAACATATTTAATAGTAAAAATTAACAATCTTATAAATTGAGTGATAAAAATTGAAAGAGGTATTTGGTGGTAGGAATTGAAAAATCTCAGAGGGAGGCGGTCGAATTCATGGGAAGCATCCCTAGATGAGATGTGGCAGATATGCCACGTGTCAACGATCCAAGTGGTTCTGCAAATGAATTAGTCTGCAGCCCCGCCGCATATATTTTTTTTCCGCTCGGGTGGAGTGGCTCCGCAGCCGTCGTTCCTAGATGCAGTATTTTTTTTTTTTGTGAATCCATAAAATCACAATTACCAAAGCTTTAAAAGAAACTAATGGCTTGTTTGAAATATAGATATAAACAAGTTTAATATGCATGTCAGGAGAAGTAACGCTCCAAGTGCAGGCATCTATAATACCCCACTTAGTCATTATCCAAGCCATGTTGCGGGACCGTCGTGTAAAATTTACGCTATTTTGAGTATTCTACTGCTGATGCCATCTCATGTGTGCCACAAGAAACAGATATAAAACCAGCAAGATGCATATTATCTTAACAAATTGGGACTGGGATTTGGAACCAAAATGGCTTCTTAGAATACCATAGCACATTGTTCACGTCAACAGCAAGCCGTATCTTATGAAAAGAAAACCTGTGAGACGCCGATTCTTTCAAAGGGCGGCATATCCATCTGATTCTAAGACCTATATCTTGCACTGCTGGGCAAGAGAGGAAACTCTAAGCTCCTTTCAGTATGCAAAAATTGTCAGAACTACTACCTAACCCTATCGCTAACTGGTTTGGTGGGCATGCGACAATAGAAGGAAAAAAATCGCATTTTGAACCAATCTAGATGATACTCATGCCAAAAATGTTGCTGTCTTTTGCAGTAACGGTAACACAGCCAACATCACTTGATGATCTGATCAGGCATTGCATTGTGCAAACTCCGGTGCTGCCTTATAGTAATATAGATGGCTGCTTTCTAAAGCATTTGCTACGTTTCTGTAGTCTTTTGACCCCTGCCTGTTATATGTTATTGCAGCTTCTCATTTAGCTCTGCCCAAAATATTAAGAATGATCCTGACATTGGCATTGGATTGCATAGACCAAAGCTTTTTCTCAAGCTCCACACAACCTTTTACCTACAAAACAATTGGAAATTATGTTATGAAAATATTCTGGTAAAGAAATCTATAAGAAATAAAAAAAATGCAGTCAGGCCAGTTTTGGAGAAATGGACAAACTGAATCAGTAGTCACGGGGAAAGCAACATCTGACAGAAATTATTAAGGATGCAAAAAGGGCTTACAGAGTCCACAATCTCTTCCAAACCCAAAGGTTGCACTACTTCATCTTCCCTCCAGCCAAGAGATTTCAGGAAAGGCTTATCTTCATGAGGAGGTTCCGCTGGATACTCATCATCTTCTGGTTCTGTAGCCTCTGATGATGAGCTAGCTTCCTCACTGACAGATTCGGATCTATTGAACCCATCATCTGAATCTGCAGGTGCTGAGAATGAACTGCCTTCTGCACCACTATCTGAGAGAGACAGCTGACGTTCTTCATCACCTGTGTCAGATGATGAGTAAGCTTCCCCCTTCTCTAGCTGCTGAGACACTCCATCTGCAACATCTATTTTCATGGATGAATTGTTTTCCTTGTTGTCAGATAAGTGTCTCTGGGATCCCTCAGAAGAATTTACCTCTTCACAGAAACACTTCCCATTTCCCATACATTTTGTTTCAGTGGGGAAAAAGGATTGATCACTCCCAATGCTAAGAGAAGAATCATGTTTCACATCAACTAAACTGGATGAGATCTGCTGACATCCTATCTCTAAGTCAGTGCTTGAACCATTTGAAGACTTGGCTCGCAGTGACTCAAAGAATCTAAGCTTGTCTCTGGAATTTGATTTTCTGTCACCACATGGACTTTGCAGAGGCAGAGAAAGCTCATGGGTGGTGATTTTAGTCTTTTGGCTGGAAACTGTCGTTCTCTGTGGTTCCATTGAAACTGAAGGAGCTGGAGGACTAACAGGATTGATAGAGTCTTTGGATGTGTGTACAAAACCATTTTGTTCTCGGTTGAGGACTTGAAAATTTCCTGACTGAGAAAGCTTTGAGATATCGACTTTAACTGGAGCGCGAACAGATCCATTGGCAGAATGCATTTTCAACTGTTGAACAGTCTTACTAGGGCCCGGAGGATCTCCCATCCTTGCAGATTTTGTTTTTGAAGAACTTATAACCTGGAAAATGATTGAAACTGATAAGTCAAGCGCTAAAGGAACGTCACGTCAAGATGAACTAAAACAAGGACAATGAAAATGGAGCTGTTAGGGTGTCCTAGTTCACATAGCAACTGGATAGATAAGAGGAAAAACTGGCCGATATATTGAGCAAATTAATAAATAAATAGAAACTTAAGTGCAGAATCAGTATGGCCATGTAAGTCTACAGGACACAATGATGCATGGAAAAGTATGTTTTTCTTTTTGAGCCTAATTCATATAAACATGCATTCAAATGTAAAACTATTCACACAACACATGGTTGGAGATTTGTTAGCCTCAAATACTAAATGGTTCATCACACATGCAATAATTCAGATTTTTTTAGGTTCATAAGATAGTGCTAAATGCAATATAGAGGTTTTATGGTTATTATCTCTTGTTTAGCAGGTTTGTTTCCTGAAAGCATTTGTAAAGAATGAGATACTGGACGACTCTTCATCTTGGAAGCAGCAAGACACATGCCCCAACTCTCCAGTTTCTAAATAAAATATATAGTTAACCGTTTCTACTGCTAAACCAAATCAGCCATCAGATTACGAACAGCACTGTATTTCAAGAATTATTGTGAAAAAAATAGAAAGTCAAAGGACAATATTTTTTCACAAATTAGTATGCTGATAGTTTTCATTAACATAGGCACTGCAAAAGATGAGAGTAAAGCGTAAAAATGATAAAAGGCTATATGTACAAAAAATAACCACATCAAAGGCTGAAGACATACAGAAGTTTTGCTAGCTGGAGGTGTGAGGGGTCTTAGAGTATACTGCCTGAAGGTTCTTTCTTCAATCTTCTGAGCCTCGATTGATAACTGTAATGCAAATATGTGCAAAAATTCAGAGACCAAATTTTCAAACAGAGCAAATCAAATAAAGAAAGTATTGTGGCTCCTACCTGTGGACCAATGGAAATTTTCAGAGGAGCTTGCATCACTGTCTCCGCCATGCTTAATGCAGATCCACTGTTTGACACTGCTTCAGTAGCTTGGCTTTTCTTAGCATCTTTTAACAAAGGGAGATCTGCTAGCACGGAGTTCCAGCCATCACATGTGTTCATCAGTGGTACATTTTGAATTGGAGTGCTGATACCAGGAGATGGGACTCTGATTATGTCTTGCCTTCCATTTTTGTCCTCTAAACTAAGCTGTGGAAATTCGCGCTCGAAATCCATGCCAGCAGCATTGCTTCTAGAGGTACTGAGAGCAGAATTGCTTCTAGAGGTACTCAAAGCAGCACTGCTTCTAGAGATACTGGGAGCAGTGTTGCCTCTAGTTGTACTCAGAGCAGCATTGCTACTAGAGGCATCAACAGCAGTAATTACAGAGGTACTGACAGATGCAGTGCTTATAAATGTACCAACAACAGCTGTGATTAGGGAGGTACTGACAGAAGCATTGCTTAGGAAGGTACTGCTAACAGAAGTTCTTAAAGAGGTACTGCTTTCGAAGGTACTAACAACATCATTACTTTTATGGGAACTAACATCAGCATTGCTTATAGAGGTTGCGTCATTATTCAGACTAATAGCTGCTCCCTTGTTCCTTGTATCTGATTTCAGACGGGCACGATTCAACCTATCCCTTTCAGGTCTGCATGTGCTAAATGACTGAAAACCATCACGGTCTGCAGCAACCGGCCTACTCTCTCTAGCACGGGAATTGAGGTCTTTCTCCCGATCCCTTTCCCTGTTCCTTCCGAAGTTTGCATAGCCCCTTGACTTCCCCATTCCATCGTGGTCAGGCCGCCGGGATCCATTAGAGCCTGAATTCTTCCGTGACGAAGACTGCCTGAAATTATCATGCCCAGATGAATGGTTCCTTGATGAACCCCCTTTAACTTGATTATCTAAAGCATGCAATAAACACTTATCATTAGAACAATGCACATCTTAGGTTTGCAACCCACAACAAACGATGCTTAGATTTGACTCAGATGCATGACACTACAAAAGCTTGATCAAGTTGGAATCATTTCTCATAATGGAAAATTCAACGATCATTTGCACATTAGTTGGAATTTACTGAAAAAAAGAATAGAAGTATTCACATATCTCAAAATAAGTTCAGAAAATTGACATGCAGAGTTGTGCAACATAAAAGGTCACACCAGTGCAAGAGCCAAATTCTAACGATCACAGCATGAACAATCTTTAGTACACATCAAAGCAATTGCATGAATTAACCATCCAATGGCGTGTTGTTCTTTCCATACAAAAAGCAGAAGTCCTTAGTACAGCATCAATTTATCACTTATTCAGGTATCATGCTTGTTATAACGTTTTGGTTTCAATGCTACTTTGTTTTACCCTTTTCATTAGTCAGCATTCATAAACAATAAAACATTGTATTAGATACTAATTTGTGGAATTACTTTAGAGAGACGTATAACAGTTGATAGCAGCAAATATATGCCACTAACAAGGCATTAACTCCTCCATTATCTTATTTGTGTGAGCAAAAAGCCAACACTGTTTCCTTCTTGTTCACAAAGAGGACATCACATAAATGAAATACTTACTAACAATATGAAAAAAAAACCTACAAAATATGCCCATCCTAAGCACTAAGGTATAGAAATTAAATCCATTCTATCGCTGGAACAATCAATTTATACTATACTACCATTTAAATCACATTTTTGTTTAGCATTCCGTTGGAACAAACTAAAACAATACACAAATTCCTGAATGATTTCTAGATTTGCTCCACCTGAACCTTTGGTCCATCTAGGAAACCACATTCCAGTACAAAAATATCTACATTCCCATCATCCAGGGCATTAACACTGGAGACCACCTCAAAATTGAGCAATAAGAACACCAAGTTTAAAATAGTCCTAATAAAGAGCTGCTAGTATGATCCTCGTATTACGTTAGCGATTCTCACTAGAAGCATTAACTCATCAGGACTAAGACATGCAGCACGCATGCACGCACAATCGCCGACTTTGCACCCATTAGACCTGTCACTCTGCACAACCTCAAACCTATCCACCCTAGCGATTAGCAAGGCACTCCATTGCATCTACTGCACAGAGACACAGCATATCGGACTATAAAATACAAAATCAGCTAGGCCAGTGGAGTGCACCTGCATGGGATGAAGTTGCAGCAAAGATGCTTGTGGTGCCAGCAGCCTTGACAGCGCCCTGCATCAGCCATTGCGGCTTGAACGCGTGCTCGTCCTGCTCCATGGCCACAGGCACCACTCAATGTCCACCCACCATCCGCGGTTGAGAGGCCGGGCCAGGGGTACACCTGATTCAAGGCATGGGGTCTTCAATTGGGTCCCCCCAAAATCGTCGCCAGTGAAACAAAATAACAAAAGCAATGCAACTGCCTCAGGAAGATTGCTCCTGGCCGCGGGAGAAGACTGAACCTGATGGAACCAGTGCGTGAGATAGGGTTAGATTAGATTAGCAGATGACACTAGAAAAAATGACGCGCGAGGAGGGCGGGAGCGTGGACGAGGGGGAGGAGCCATGGCCGGAGCGGAAGCGACGATGCGCGCACCTCGCGACGCTCGAGAGCTTCCCCGCGTGCCGAAGGTCGTGACTGCGGTTGCTGCCGCGGCGGCGGAGACGACGGGGCCTTCGGTGGCAGGCGGCGGCTCCGACGGCAGCGGCTGACCGCGAGCAGCCTAGGCGGCACGGCAGCAGAGTCCTGGTCGTGGGCGTTTTAGAGATGGGGAGAAGTCTCTAGACAACCCTAGCAGACGAGGTTTGGGGGGTCGTTTCGGAAGCGTCGGGGTGGGACAGGGGCGGCACAGGCCGGCGGTAGGAGGGGGGCGGCGCGGTGGAGGTCGTCCTTGAGTTGTGGGAGCGGACGGCGGTGGAAGGGGGCGGCACGGGCGCACGGCGTACCTCGTCGTTCTGCGGTTGGGGCGGGGGCGGCCGGGTGGGGCGTGGGCGGTGGGGATTCGCGGGCCGGCGCCGAGGGTGGGCTCCGAAAACGGTGGAGATTGAACGTTGCTGGAATCCGATGGCTGAGAAATTATAGGTAGCGTGGCATGAAACTAACTGCACGATGTTGCGTTATAGATGGCCGAGATTCAGGATCAACTTTTGTTTATTGGATATTTCAGTGTAAATGCATATTAGATGCAATGATGTAAATTAATACTTTGGTCCATTGGATCACAATCTAACTGCCAAGATCAGGCGGTCTATTTTTTATAAACCTCTCTAAAGAAATTCAACTTTTTATAGAAACAAATCAAGAAGGACACCATTGCAGTCAATATGTATGCATTTGCACTGAAATTTTCTCATGCTATCTGCCATTTCCATGCTATCTATTCCTTATATTTTCATTCAGTCCAAAAAAAAAACTCTTTTTTTCCTCTGTATTCATGGTAAGAACAACTTCTCCTATTCTACTTGATCTTGTCCTTCTTTAGGAACAACCAAACTTTTACATGTTAGTTTAGATGTGCTTAAGGCTTGCGGATCTAAGGCCTCCTTTGGAATGCGAGATTTTTTTTTTCTGTTTTCTGTGTTTTTCATATAAAATTGAACTAATTTCTGTGAAATTACTGTGAGATTCTCGTAAAAATCCTGTATTCCAAAGGAGGCCTAAGAGTGTATCGTCACTTAAGTTCATCACTAACCCGTCACACTATCTTGATGGTATCTTTCTCGTAGATCATCTGTTTTTAATATACTTTCTTTGTTCTTAATTTGTTATTGCCGTTAATTTTTAACATCAATTTTGATTACTCGTTTTATTTAAAAAAGTTTGTAATATCATATACTCATTTATTATAAGTCACTTTACCATTAAAGTTATTTAAATCATAAATTATAATTTTACATATTTGAATTAATTTTTTAATAAAATAAATGGTCAAAATTGATAAGAAGTCAATGGCGATAATAATTTAAGAACAACTGGAGTATTACAGCTTCAAAATGAGAAGAGTGAACAGAAGACATGAGCAACCAAAGTTGGGAACCTATAAGAGGCGTGATGATGAAAAGGCTGGCGCATCTCATACTTTACCCCATGAGGAATAACCCGGATTGTAAGAAGGCGAAAGAATACATTCCGCTCTATTTTCTTTTCATTTCTTTTGTAATTTCAGTCATCGATTCACAAACATAGCTCCTTCCCATTGTCCTGGAACCTTTTCATTATTCTTTTCTCAAAGGAATTGGTGTGACTCGTTCCTGTTTGTAATATAGTTTCTTTTTTTATATCAATTTTCTGAACTAACTAAATATAAAAGAGAATAAACACATACCAACATAAAAAGGGAAGCGGGTTCTCTGCGTTAGAGGAATTGATTTCTCATCTAACGATGAAAAAACAAATCTAATTCACGCTACAGTATGCCTCGAAATTTGTCCAAGCTCATTCAGAGGACCCCTTTCGCACAAAAAGAGGAGAGAAGATGTGACCGAAAGTTGAACTCACTCTAGGAAAGAGGTGACTGCATCCAGGACAAAACACAGGCAAGAGACGAGCGGTCTTCGTCGAGGAAAGGAAACTCGTTAACGAAACCGAGCCCGAATTTCTGGGCCGAGCCAGTCCAGCCCAACCCAAAGGCACCAGCATTTGCCTCGGCCCTCGGGAAGAATCCGCCCAGTTCCGCACGCTCTCGTCTCTTCTTCCCCGCCGCACCGCACCTTCGTGCATTCGTGCTCGTCTGCTGCGGGTGAGTCGCGATAGATTCCTCACCACCCCCACCTCGATCTCGATCTCCTCCCTCCCCGCCGCCGCCGCGAGGTCAGTACATGCTCTCTACCACCTCTCCTCTCCCCTCCCCTCCCCTCCCCTCCCCCCGCCCGTCGTCTCACCCGCTTCATCTGGCCCCGTTTCACCCCGCGCCTCCAGTCCATTCCCTTCCCTGACCATTCTCCGAAAAGGTTCGTCTGTGCGGGCGTTCCCTCCCTTCGCCTTGGGTTGGTCGTCTCCCACCATGCTTTAGTGCCGCCCCCCTAGGGTTCCTGGTCGTGGTCCTCCCAACGCGCGGCCGGATCTCCCGTCGCATTTTGCGTGCAAGCATATATGCCTTTGTGAGATGCTGCTAGTCACTGACGCTCGGTGATGAACTTAGCTTGCGCTTCGGTGGAGTATCCTCTCCGATGGGATCTGGCATGAGTTGTTTATCCGGAGGAAAGTTTCATTTTTGTCTTTTTTGCACGCATGTGCACTGTGTTGCAGCTTATGTAGGGTTGACCCTGAGGCAAAAAGTTAACTGCAGTCCAATAGTCTAAGGATGGAACCTATGGAGCAGCGAGTTTAGCCAATTAATACAGAGAAATGGATTTTTTTTACTCAGTATTCACTCTGCCTGATGCCCTGAAATATACAGCTATGCCCCCATAAGAAATGTGGTAAGTGGTCAAAAGGGTTCTGTTTTACCTGCGAAGTCTTGTGATGTTTCATTTTGTCTGAGATACTCCATAAGTAGTAGAAAACTCCTGTGCATTGCTGTTTGGATTAAGCATCATGCTAGGACAAAGCACTTAAGAGTGAAACATACCGTATTGGGGACCTGGTATTTTGTTATTTTTCTAAGAGAAATTTAAACAGGATGTCTTTATTTTCTACCACATGCATTTAGCAGTTGATTCGATATTGTGTGCAATATGTTATCATTAGTGGAACCACATGTTCCTAAGTCCCTTGTATTTTAATATATTTGACTGTGAAACATGATACTAGTATATATGTCCTCTTCCGCCAGAGGACTGGATTCAATATAGGAGCATTGTTTTATCTGCACCTACTAGGCATGCTTAGCACAACAGCATTTAGCAAGTCCTATCCAAAGAATGTAAAATGTAAACTATGAAAATTACACAATAGTTTTTTTTTTTTTTTTTGTAACATGTATTTTTTGATAGGTATGTGGAAATCAAATTTTATTCCTTGCTTCTTGTTATCTCATGGCGATGTTTTAAGTTTTCAATCAGTCATGTGATTCTTAAATGTTAAATGATATAGATGCTGTCTGATATGTACATTAGAAGATAGGCAGCTACTGTATAGCGGAGAGGTAGCCAAGCTGCAGCTGCTTTTCATGCTTGACACTCCTCGTCTTGGCATATTGGTCAAATGGAAGGGAAGGAATCGTGGAGAAGTTAAAGTAGAAAAATCTCCAGGTTTCCAATAATAGGAGCCTATAAGTCTAGCATATACTTCATTAAAGCTACCTATGTTCCTAAATATCTGTGAATACAGTACCATCCGTAATGGAATCTGCTTATAGCCAATATTTGAACATTTAACGGCTATTCTGTTGCTAACTGACAGTGTTTACTTTCTAACTATATTTCACTTGTGATTTTTGCAGTTGCCCTTCCGCAGCCAGTGTTTTTGAAGAGATGGCAAGAGCACCAAGAGCCAGAAACCTCCAAGCTCGTGAGCGTAAGTCAGTTTCTTGTGACATGCCCTTGTGCTGCTGGAAGAAAAAAGGAACTGACAATGATGCTTTGTTGACCTCCGAGAAAAAAGAATGGAAAGGTGCCACTTGCCCAGTTTGCTTGGAGCATCCGCATGATGCTGTTCTTCTTCTATGTACATCTCATCATAAGGGCTGCCGACCATATATGTGTGGTACTGATTACCATCACTCTAACTGCCTTGAACATTTTAAAGCAGCTTACGCAAAGGAAAAATTGGCTCTTGGTTCTTCAGCTGAGCCTGCAGCTGGCTTTCCTTTAACCTCGAGCACGGAGCTGACAAGCAAGCAGTTATGTGTGATGGAACTTGCATGCCCTCTCTGCCGTGGAGAGGTTAAAGGATGGACAGTGGTTGAACCTGCTCGTCACTATCTCAACAGGAAGAAGAGAACCTGCATTCATGATGGCTGCTTCTTCATTGGCTCATTTAAGGAACTTTGCAAGCATGTGAAGACCAAGCACCCTTCAACGAAACCTCGTGAAGTTGATCCTGCGGTCGCAGATGAGTGGAAAAAGTTTGAATGTGAGAGAGAACGTGAGGATGCAATCAGCACTATCAGGGCCATGAATCCTGGAGCTGTGATCATGGGAGATTATGTCCTTGAGTTGAATGGTGGCAACAACCGTTTGCCATCTGACGGTGGTGACTTTGACTTGGATGAAAGACTGGAGGAAAGACTCAACTTCTTTGCATCCTTGGATCGCACTCTGAATGAGAGGGTTGACTTATATGACTCTTCAGATGATAGTTTGGGTGAGGGCTTTGACTTCTTGGCGTCCTTGTTTGTCCGTGGCAGGAGAATCTCTTCTGGAGATTCATACAGGACTCATAGAAGACATAGGGAAAGGCCTACGCGTCACTACTCAACTAACTCTATTGATGCTTCTGATGTACAGCATGGTTCAGTTAGCACTCAAGGGGGACAACAGACTAGTTCTGTTCGGGCTGCTGGCAGAACTTCACAGCGGCACCATCCTATGGTGGCTCATATAAGGAGATCACGCCGCTGTTGAGAAATGGAATCTCTTTGGGGTTTATTCATGTTATCCATCTGCAAGGGCTGTAAGATAATATACAGTGGTAGCTGCTGCCTGATTGTCAAAGGCTCAGTGGATTCTTCGTATCATTGCTGAGACAGCTACACCGAACATAGGATGGATGGGAATCTCTGTTTGGCAGATGTTGATGCCGATGCCTGTATTATGTCCTCTGCAGTCTGCACAGTTTTTGGCTAAAGCAGTGCTGCATTTTGCGGTGCTACCTTGTGCCTTGCATGGATTCTGTGAATGCCCTAACCTGAGTTTCCATTCCTTTTCTGTTGATCGAAGTGAACTACAAACAGTTAATTGTTTTTGGCAGGACATGGTCATCATGAACAAATTATGAATTACTGCTTATGTTTAGTGCTTTCGTATTTCTGTATAAATGTGTTGTGCTGGATGGTTGGTTTATCCGATTGTAAGACATGGCACATCCTCTCTTGGTGAGTGTTTGGTTACTTGGGTTCCTTGTGGAGCGTGTTTGCTCCCAAGATTGTAAGGCGTCTCGGTCGTTGATCTATAAGTCCCTCTTTCGTGGGAGAAGTTGAATAAAAACTGCCTTTGCACAAACTTGATTGAATATTGTAGTTATTTATATGTTAATGACAAAAGAAATACCCTTTTATAACCCTGCACATACCACAAGGTTCATATTCAATAAAAACACTTGGTTCAATACAACTATGAAAAATTCCATAAAACCTGTTCGCTTTACAAAACAATGCAAAATCTGTCTGAAAGGGATAGAAAAAGCAATTTTTTACTCTGGAGGTTTTCAGATCTGTTTCGTGGGCTGGGCCTCACATCCGCGACTGTTAGAACATCACCGAGGCGGGGCAGTACAGTTTGCCCCCGCCCCCGGCCCCGGTCCGTCGCGGCACATCGCTCATCTTCGCCTTCGCGAGGAGACCAGCGCCCCTTCGCCCTTCGTGCGGGGCCAGGTAGGCTCCTTCTCCCGAATCCGCATTATCAGATGGAGCCGTCGAGCCTGTCCTGGCGAGAGGGAACCAGGGAGGGAAGGAGTCCTCGCTCCCTGATAAGTTAACACGCAACAATAGTTTTCTTCTTGATGAACTATGCAGCCACCAGAGACAGCTTAACATATTATCATTGTCCTTTCAGCTGAATTTAACCGTGCCCTCTACCAAACTTTTTTTGTTTCTTTGCCTGTCGGGACATCTCGAGTGATGATGAATGCATAAGTGGACTTTAATTCATGAACTTGTGTGTTCTATCAGTTCTAAACTTGTCAAGAGACAATCAGTCCTTTACTTTATATCCTAGACCCTGTATATCAACCATTTGCTGTATTATAAAGGAAAACTATATTGTCAAACAATATTGTACACGTATTGCTGGCTCTGATTGTCAAAAAGTGTTCTGTTGCTGAAGTTTCCTGAAAGGAAGGTATCTGGTTCTTAAGTCTGTCGCAGAAAGCGTTGCTGAATTTTATTTTTGTGGGTGCAACTTAAACTGTCCGTGTCGCATTGTTTCAAACAACTTAGTTCCGTAGGGCCGTTCTCTACTGTTTCTAGCTAAAACAATTAATTAAACCTGTAATAACATCAGCCTGTTATGATTGGATCACATTGGCATGTGTGTGCTGAATGATTGATATAGGGATAGTAAAAAATGGCTCCAACATATAACCAGATTGGAATATTTTTGGCTTACCATGTCATTGTTGGATGGTTAAGTTCCAATGCTATCCTCATATAGCATCATGCATTTCATCAAAATCAGTTAGGTTTATTTGTTATGTACGCTAAATAAATGTCTTTAGTCTCATATTAACTGGATCCATACCAAGTTTCAAGATAGGTCTGTTAGTCCAAATAATATCATGTAACATGATAACATTCACATGAAACATAGCACTTTCGACTAGAGATTGGCCCAATCATCCAACCAGATCGAATTATCGATTGATGTGGAACTGACATAAAGTGCAGCCTGGTGCATATAGTTCATGCTCGTGCATGAGCTAGAAAAGGGCCTGACCACTTTAGGTATTTTATATGTGATCTTTTCCTGCATTTCTGTAAGAGGTTATTTTCATGATTCGAACCCGTGACCTCATGCTCATATGTGAAACTTATGTATTTACCCTTAATACACAACATAGGGACTTATTGAGTTATTGTCTAGACACTTGGCATCTGTTTCTCTCATCAGACCTCACAGAAAATGTTTCTGTAAAATATCTAGATCCTAGGGTCTATCAGCTTAACTTACATATGACTTTTCACATTTACACATCGTCACATCTTACCTCATTCGAACATTGATGTCCTGTAGGGTTCTCCCTTTTTTTCTCAATTTTAATTAATTTCATTACTTATAGCTTGGCTATTTTATCACCGTATAAAATGTGTGAGATAACTTGTCAAGCAATTTTTGTACTGAGAATCTTCAATAAAAAATACTCTGCATCGTTGGTTCTAGTGATTAATGGTAATTAAAAATTAGACGACGAAGCATGGTCAACTAGGCCTTTTCCTTCCAAGAAGCATTATACAATAATTGCTTCCCCGTTTCCATTTTTCTTTCCTTTTCGTGAATAA
>BCLH01000470.1:54471-70476 GCA_001602315.1 Zoysia pacifica
CAGAAGCTTTTCTAGTTGCTTAATTTCATTTGCAAAATAATAAAAGTACATGTTATATCCATTATAGAGGCAGATGCAGGTATAACAAGAAGACTAGATGCTCATGGTGGTGTATTCACTTTTTTTTTTTTTAACTTCAAGAAGCATATGAAAATATCATTTGCCCGTTCAATTTAGTGGTGTGGCTCAATTGTGCCCTTTTTTGAAATATGTTCAAGTAACTGCCATCCAGAGAAGTTCTATTTAACAGCTCTCCTCTAGAAAGTCCACTGAATCCTTTTTGCAAACAATATGCACATTCTTTCTCTTTTTCTTTGAAAGAAAATGCACATTCTTTCTTATTAGAATAACCTAACAAATGACATGTTAATGATGCACAAATTTTAGTTTTACTTACAATTAGCTAAATTTTTGTGTTACCTTACAGGTACTTAAACAATCTGCTTTCATGTACATGGTACTATTTGAGAATATTTCTGTTGGTCAACGGTCAAACCTATAATTCGCCTATCGCTATTATATATTGTTCTTGCTCATGGCTTGTCTTCTGCTCATTACTCATGCCCCTCCTCCATTCTCTACATGGAGCTTGAGCTTCGTCTAGGGAATTCTTCAGCTCCAGGAAAGGACACTTCCACAACTGTGCTGACATCTGCTCATGGAGGCAACGGAGAAGGCCATGAGATTGCTCTAGAGCTAGGAACAGGGACTGCTAAAAGAGCCGAACAAGAGAATCAGAAGACACACACAGGACTGGAAGAAGATGATGAAGCACGCTCTCAAAGTAAGTCACCCGTTGTCTTGAGCCTCAGTTGCCACCTGTTACCTGGCGTTGCTGATAAACGTATTAAAAGATAGGTGTATATACGAACTAGTGATGTTGGTTACCTGGTTGATTGGTTGTAACTCTCGAGTAGGTGGTCAGCTATAAGATAGCTTGTGGTTAATAAGTTGTACGTAAGAGCTTAAGAGCATGCAGCTTCTTCTTCGATTGTGATGAGTTCTTTTCTATATAGGGAGTGTGCATTCAGAGGTTTCTGTACGAGGATTTGACGTGAACAGTGTTCTGGTGGATGAAGATGCAGCAAACTTGAGATCTTTGCCAACATCATCGTTGCAGGTGGAGATTCCTCTGCACCAAGCAGTCAATCATGAAGTTGCAACGGATGAGGAGAACAGTGAGGTTGGCGGAGTGAGGAAGAAGCTGAGGCTGTCCAAAGAGCAGTCTGCATTTTTAGAGGATAGCTTCAAGAAGCACAGCACCCTGACCCCAGTATGTGTCATGTCTTATTCTAACAATCATATATGTGTTTTTGTTTATACTCACTCCGTTCTTAAAATGTTGTCACCGTTGAATGTAAACATCAACTTTAACCATTCGTCTTATTCAAAAAAGTTTGATGAATATTATATATTTTATTATAATTTGCTTTATTATCAAAGTAGTTAGAATCTTGAGTTATAGTTTTAGACATTTAAATTAAATTTTTAAATAAGATAAATAGTCAAAGTTGATGTTTGAAGTTAACAGCAACAACAATTAAAAAATAGAGGGAGTACATCGTAAGGAACGACAGCTATCCCAAAGCTAGCACACTTAGAAGGAGTTGAGACGATTCAACGTAAATCATAAGTAATTATAGAGTAGAAGCTCCATGATTGATAGGGCTTTTTTTTTTAAAAAAAAAATAGACTAAGGACTTGTAGTTGTATTGCTACACATCGTTTGTAAATTACAAGTAACCATAACCAGTTATTTGCAAACTACAAGTACTTCCTTTTGAAAGCTAATGTAGAACAGTCCTCTACGGGAGCTGTAAGAATATACTCGTGCATGATTCGATGTGATATCAGAAAAATCAAATTGTTCTTTTACAGTACGGCAGGGACGGGTTGGTTGGTTTACCTGCTTTTATTGAGAGCAGCTCTGTTAGACTCAGCTACTACTAACAAGAAACCGTGTTGTTCGTTTTCTGCCCAGTTTGATCAAATATTTGTTTATCTTTTTGTGGCGTACAGAATCAGAAGAGTGATTTAGCGAGGCGGCTCAACCTTCGACCACGCCAAGTTGAAGTCTGGTTTCAGAACAGAAGAGCTAGGTAACCCAATGCCAAACACCTTTCTCCCTGATCTTGTCTCGAGTCTTCATACCTTACTTGAAGCTACCGTGTGGCATTCGTCTCAGTTCCCTGAACTCTCATCTAACCATCAAATCAAATTTAACATCACAGGACTAAGCTGAAGCAAACCGAGGTGGACCGCGAGTATCTGAAGCGTTTCTGCGCGACGCTATCACAGGAGAACCGGAGGCTCCAAAGAGAGGTGGCAGAGCTGCGCGCCTTACGTACCACCTACCCGATCTACGGCCAACCTGTAGGGTTCAGCGCCACCCGAGGGTGCCCCTCGTGCGGTAACAAGGCCCCACCTTACTCTGTCGTCTCCACTGTATCCTCGTCGTCGGTGGCACCGCCGTCGTCGGCATCATCGGTGTCCTCCTTGTTCGCCGGGCCTTACTCAGGGCCCTTCACCGTGCACCCGGTGCTCCGCCGCCATTCATCGGCGACATCGTGATCCGAGAAGCTCTTTTCACACCTTGTAAATTGTATGTATAGTTGTCCTAACAGAATGATTGTTAGGAATGCTCTGTGCATAGGCCTTTTTGAACGCAGAAATTTAACGGGAATCCCATAGGAAAAACACAAGAAACGAAAAAAATTCAGTATTCCAAAGGAGGTCTATATGATGTTGTTGCTCACAGAAAGAAAGAAGACATAATATTTGTACAATATAATGTAGCTGAAAATTATAGGAGTAGTAGACATGACAAGTGATGTGCCTGCCTGTGTCTCAGACTCAGCTGGACCATTAGATTTGGATTGTGTGTGGTTGCGTGGTTGACCCTGGGAACTTGTCATTGTACATCATGATGTGTGGTTTGTAGAAGGATCTCTCCCCCGGCTCGGTAAAGATTGCATGCCTTTTCAATTTGTCGGCCGGTGGCGTATATATATATATATATATATATATATATATATATATATATATATATATATATATATATATATCTTGTCGGAACACCTCATTACCTGTGACCCTGACAATGAGCATTCTCTTGTGGAGTCGAGACGAGAGGCTTGGATCGGTGACGATGACCCGGCTCTGCGAATAAGATGGATCCATCGACCTGGACCGTGTAATTAGTAGTACGTGTTAAAGGCTGAAACCACTCTCGTTGCTGTTTCCCTTGTTGCTTTGCGTGCGTGTCTCCCGGATGAGGCGATGCCAATTAGTGTTTTGATTGCTTGGAGCTGTTGTTGGATTTGAACAAGGGGCGTGAAAGCGTCTCAAAATACTATCATTTGCGGCAAAGTTAATATTTCTTCACATAGTAATAAATATATGGAGACATCAGTCGTTCGTTAGCGATGACGACTTCGGTGACACTCAATTTAACGCTTGGACGTGAATTTTTCTGGCATTAGTGGCACTAATTAATCTGGAGCACAAAATATGGAATTATATGGAACAAATTTGATTATTCTAAACGATAAGTTTGAGTCTCTTGCGGATATTTACAGGTTTTGAAAAAGCATGTGCATGCATGGGCTCAGAAGCAAATTGGTTCATGCTAAATTGTGAGATAAAAATAGCATAGTGTATTAATAAATTTATTATTAGTCCAAAACCAAAAAAAAAATGACTTAACGAAATTCATATAGCTCAAGATCCCTAGACTCCTAGAGTTAGAAATAAGCAGCTCCAATGATGATATTATTGATATCCATGAGTTTTCTATAGCTGGAGCTCTATCAAACAAGCAGCCATGATATCTGCACCGCATACATACAGTGCAATTCACATTTTCACGGTTACGTATAACGGGACAAGGGTTACGCCAACGGGGAGGAAGAAAAGTTGACAACGAGCTAGCTAAGTCTACACGTGGTGATGGATGACCAGCCAAATTAGGCATATATTCGCCATCAAAGCTTTGATTGCTCCAGCGCGAGTGTGCCATCGAGCTATCTGAACCGGCTAACGACCGATTGATTGGTCAAGCTGGACCCAATCATCCAATCCAGTAATCTCGAACGCTGCTTTGATGGACGATTCTCTGGCAATCGATTGATAGGGGTATTGAGTATTTTGAGTGACGATTCGATGATGCGACATGCTTTTAGATTTTCAAAAATCTTCTTTTGACTATTCGTCTTCTTTAAAAAAAATTGTGAAAAAATTAATTATTTTATTATAAAATAATTTATTATTAAAAGTACTTTTAATCTTGATTTATCTATTTTTATAATTTTTTTAATAAAATAAATGATCAAACGTTGATTTCAAAAAATAAAACCACTTATTCTAGGACCGAAGTAGGAGCTAATACGACCCAGCCCCCCATGCAAGCTTGAGCTCTCTTTGGTGGTTGGATAAATCTGTAGGCATGCGCCAGACTTTATTAGATGAAAGAACATGCTTCATTCTTTTTTCTTTTTCTTTTTTTGGTCTCACAGTATATTTTTATAAAATTTACTCTTGGAATATGTCGTGGAAGACCGGTGTCGTCCCCAATATTTAACATGTTATTAACATATTACTCATGAAAGAGTTAGAAAAAATCGCCAAGACAGACTCCGACACTAAACTCAATGTAGCTTCGCCCTGATATTTGCCGGCCTCTGCCTACCAATGCATCGTGGAGCTTGCGGGCCAAACGCGCTCCCCATTATCAGCACGATGGGCCGTGTTTTTCCCCCGAGCCCACAACCGGCCCATGCACAGCAGGATCTTACAACGGGCATTCCTTGATCGCGCGCCAGTCCTGTTCGTGTCCAAGGGGGGATGGAGCAGCTAAACCGCCGCCTTTCCCGCGGAAACAGGCCGTTCCCCGCCAATAGTCTAATCTTAGCTCTCTCTCACACCGAACCTAATTCTCTCTCTCTCTCTCTCTCTCTCTCTCTCTCTCTCTCTCTCTTCCCTCTTCCACCGCCGGGCCAAACCGACACCGACGCCGCCGCCGCTGTCTCCTACGCGAGTTCTTTCGGGGAGGTAAGCTTCGCCGTTGGGTTTCCCTTCAAATATGGATGAATCATACTATATTGTTTCTTTGCTCCGGCCGTCGAGACGATGATCAGCAAGAAAGGAATCCAGGTCGTGCGGCCGGCATGATCTGCTGACCGCCCCAAACCAACCCGCGCATCCGGCGAGGAGGAACGGAACGGAGGAGGGGACAGTTACACCACAATGTCTTGCTGCGGAGGCGCCGAGGAGGACAGCTACGGTCCGCCGGCGAGCCAGGCGGCGCCGCCACCGAATTTCAACGCTCCCGGTAATCGATTCTCTTCATCCCTCAGTTTCGTCTCTCCTCATGGAACCATCGATCGAGCTTGATATGATCGTGTTTTCTATCCGAATTGTCTTCGATGTTCTTCGCGCAGGTAACAGAGGCGGTCCCCGGGGCCCTGGCGCGCCACGGACGGGAGGCCCGGCCAAGCCCGTGAACATCGACGTGCCCGCCATACCGTTCCAGGAGGTGAAGAAGATCACCAACAACTTCAGCGACCGCGCGCTGATCGGCGAGGGGTCCTACGGGCGCGTGTACAACGCCACGCTCAGCGACGGCCGCGCCGCCGTCATCAAGAAACTGGACCCCAGCGCCTCGCAGGACTCCGACACCGACTTCGCCGCGCAGGTGATCGATCACCTTGGTTCCTCGTTCTCCTCTCCCTGCAACTGCAACAGCTGAAATGCCTGTCAACATTTTGTCGACCTCGCTTGTCCCGTAGATAGCCGTGGTCTCGAAGCTAAAGAACGAGTTTTTCCTCGAGCTCCTGGGGTACTGCCTGGAGGACGGCAACCGCATGTTGGTATACCAGTTCGCAACGATGGGTTCTTTGCATAACATTCTTCACGGTGCGCCTCCCCCTGCTTCCAATTTGCTGCTCTTATCTGAGCCTTTCGATCGAGAAACATAATCTGATCATGCAACTCTTCTGGCCTCGTTCAGGGAAGAAAGGTGTTCAGGGAGCGGAACCCGGCCCGATCTTGAACTGGGCGCAGCGCGTGAAGATAGCCTACGGAGCGGCGAGAGGGCTAGAGTACCTCCACGAGAAGGTCCAGCCGTCGATCGTCCACCGAGACATTCGGTCCAGCAACGTGCTCATCTTCGACGACTTCCAATCGAAGATCGCCGATTTCAACCTGACGAACCAGGGGACGGACACGGCTGCACGGTTGCACTCCACGCGTGTGCTGGGGACTTTTGGGTACCACGCTCCAGAGTAAGACGAAGAGTGCACCGCTGCTCACGAAGCCCGTTGGCTTGCCTGGCTCGAAGTAGCTAGGTTTCTTGATCCTTTTCCTTGAACTCTGCATGCAGATACGCCATGACAGGGCAGATCAACCAGAAGAGCGATGTCTACAGCTTCGGCGTGATTCTTCTGGAGCTGCTAACCGGAAGGAAGCCGGTTGATCACACCATGCCGAAAGGGCAGCAGAGCCTTGTCACTTGGGTAATGCGCCCTTGTTATTTGTTTCATTCATGGTGTTATATAGGAGTACCTCCTTCATTGATCTCCTGGCTACAAATGTCATCTATTTATACGCTGGTGTAAGTAGGCAACTCCAAGGCTGAGTGAAGACAAAGTGAAGCAGTGTGTTGATCCAAAACTTGACAGTGACTATCCTCCAAAGGCTGTTGCAAAGGTACCTTGTTATGGATATGGTACAGTTTCCATGAATACCTTGCTGGATATGGTGCAGAATAAATAACTTAACAATGCTTCTCATCTTCCAGTTGGCAGCAGTGGCGGCGTTGTGCGTTCAGTACGAGGCTGACTTCCGACCAAACA
The DNA here is from genome assembly GCA_001602315.1 of Zoysia pacifica. Lineage (NCBI taxonomy): Eukaryota > Viridiplantae > Streptophyta > Magnoliopsida > Poales > Poaceae > Zoysia > Zoysia pacifica. The sequence goes on from BCLH01000470.1 coordinate 61,323, forward strand.
TGACCATCGTCGTGAAAGCGATCCAGCCTCTCCTCAATGCAAAGCCAGCAGGGCCGCCGGCGGCAGCGCCTCACTCCTGAGAGTTTAGTCTTGCGCCCGCTGATTCCTAATCTTTTTTTGTTGTGTTATGATAGCGAATGGTGTGTCAAGGAGCCATGCATTCTTGCTCCATAGATCCTGATTCTGTAAAAACACTGATCTGCTGGTAACCGCGGGGTACGTATAGAGGGACATTTTTGCTAACTGTTTCCTGGTATGTGACGTGTTTTTGTCTCGTGGTATCACGTCTGTAACTTTATCATGTTTTCAAGTAGATAAATTGGCAAGAAATCCTGGTACATTTTTCTCATTTTTAATCACACTAAATACTGAACAAAGACTTCCCTGATGTTGCGAATAATGTGTGCTTTGTCTGCCATAATTGGACTTCAATATGTGTTAAATCTTCTTTCATGCAGGAAAAAGTTGGCAAGAAGTGCCTGACATATGCTTAGATGCATCCAATGTTTTGAGAACATACAGCCATAGCTACAAAGCGGAAAGCGACCAAAGAATTAAGGCTACGTGCATAATCGCACCATATTTGCTTAGAACAAGGTCAAAACAGAGCCAAGAAGGTGTATACCCTCTCAAGTTCAAAACTATTCATGCTCAGTCCAAAATATTGATTTGCTGTTGGTAGACTGCTACGTACAGTGGATGTGCATGGTCTGAAACCTTCCCAGTTAATCAGGATTCAGGCATATTGCCCCTAGTGCATATATCAACATACTACCGCTGTTGAATGGTGACAAAGACTCACATTTTTCGCTTCATAAAAGATGGATCAATGTTTGCATACTTCCTTCAGTGTTTGAGCACTGCAGTAGAATAAGAGGAAGGCAAAGCCAGGTCAGAAAATTGGTTAAAATGTGCATATCCAAGAGAATACGATTTAAATATTGCCAATAAGTACTGCAAAAAATCTATGACAAAGGAGAAAGGGAAGTATCTCATGTAAGTACGTAAGGAACAAAAATCATGGCAGAAAGTTCTAGTTAATTCCAAACTAGTAGGCTTCATAATGAAAAAGTTGTGAAACGGTACTCACATGTTAACAAGAAAATGGAATTAGTGCAGTAATCATAAGCCTACCATCAAGAAAGTCCTCTGTCAGAGATGGATGCACACATTTTCAGGTCGATGTACTACAGTTACAACTGACCATCACTAAGTGTGTATAGCTTAATCTAGCATCTTAACAGCTCCCTTCTTCATAAACTTCTTATTCACAACTCCTCTAGAACACAGTTCAGCCAGCAATTCCCGTGCCTCATTTACTAAGCCCTCATAAGCCATTCCTTCAATCAGGATAGTGTAAGTAGATTCATTGGGCATGCATCCATTCAATACCATGTGAATAAACAACTCAATAGCATTATGTGTTTCACGCCTTTTGCAAAGCCCAAGAAGTATAGCATTGTACAGCACTGCATTGGGCCTTATACCCATGTCCTGCACTTTACAGAATGTTTTAATCGCTTCTTCAATTCTATCTTCTCTACAAAGACCAGAAGCTATTGTTGAATAAGTGATTATATCTGGTTGAAGCCCTTTGCCAATCATCTCATTAAGCAGCTCCAGTGCTTCCTTTGTTTTGCCAGCCTTAGTAAGCCCATCAATAACTGTGTTGTAACTAACCAAGACCGGTGTGCAGCCTTTATCCTTGAGTTGATGAAGCAAATCCATAGCAACATCTACTTCACCATTGCGGCAGAGTGCAGTAAGTAGAGTGTTGTATGAAACGATGTCCGGGTAGCAGCCCCTAGACACCATCAGTTCCACAAATTCCATTGCTTTATCCATCTTCTTTTGCTTGCAGAAAGCATGAAGAAGCGGGTTGTAACTCAATGCATTAGGGGTGCATCCGTACATAGGGATTTGCTCAAGAACCTCCATGGCAGGCTCAACCAATCCTCTACGGCACAGAAAACTAATAATCATATTAAAAGTTACCACATTCGGAGGGCAACCCTTCTGGGCCATCTCCGCCATGAGCTCTTCGGCATCTTCCCACCGTTCTGCGGTGAACAAGCCCTTGAGCACAATGTTGTAGCTCACAGTGTTTGGCTCGCAATCGTATGATGGTAAGTTCTTCAAGAATTGGATTGCGTCATCGACCCGACCTTCCTGGCAAATGCCATTGACAACGACGTTGTAGGTGACAATGTCGGGGGTGCACCCCTTGGCTCGCATCTCGTCGAGAAGGTTCATGGCCTGCTTGTACCCGCTCCTCTTGCAGGTGGCCTCGAGCAGGATGGTGTACGTGACGACGTCGGGCACGCACCCCCGGCGTATCATATCGTCGAGCACCGCGAGCGCGTTGCTGGTCCTGCCGCGGCCACAGAGGCCCCGGATGAGCGTGTTGTATGTGTACGCGTCGGGCTCCACTGGCATGGCCGCCACGAGCTTGCGCGCGGCGTCGAGCTGCCCCGCGCCGCAGTATCCCGCCACCATGGCGTTGTAGGCCATGACATCTGGCTCGCACAATCCCAGAACGCGGCGCGCGTCCGCGGTGCGGCCCGACGCGCAGAGCTTCTTGATGAGCGCGGCGCAGGGCCCCGCCGCTGCGGGCGCGGGTGGGTCGAGTCCCGCGAGGGATTCGACGATGCGGAGTGCCTCATTCAGTTTCCCGTGGCGCACCAGAGCGCGGAGGCGGTCGGTAGTGGCGGAGGCGCGGTGGGAGACGGCGGCCGTTGCGGCGGCGACGCGAGAGACGAGGGGGGCGTGAAGCGGCTTAGGGCCGCGCGGCGCTGGGAGGGATGGGTATGGGTGGGAGGACGGGGAGGTGAGGAGGGCGGCGGACATGCGGGGAGGCGGTGCGGCGGGAGGTGGCGCCGCGGCCATCGCAGCCGGGCGTCGCGGAAAATGCAGCGGTAACGATAAGGTCGGTGAAACGATGCCGTGAGGAAAGACACGGGACTTCACTGGTTTCGTGATTGGGCCTTATTGGGTAGTGGTGAATTGGGCTTCGGTTTGGTTGAAGGGGCCCAGCAACAAAGATGTTCAGAATGGGTTTAGGCTGAAAGCCCATAAATCAAATTATACTCTCTGTTTTAAAATATTGATCAATCTAGGTTTAGATGATAGTCAGAATGAAAATTGTTTTAAAATCATAATTTAAAATATGCAGTCGATATTCCTCATAGCAATATATTTTACCTCATTTCTATTGACTTTTTCTCTTATTTTTTTTTCATGTTTGCAATATTTATACGGAGAAAGTACATGTGCATGACCAAACATCCATCCATGCACACTGTTAGCATGTAATTACCTTAGCCTGTGGGCCGGCACATCTTGTATGCTACCTCGGCTATATATACCTGTATGTTGTGCATTGTAATACAATCATGTTTACATGGTATCAATTCGTGTTATGATCCGTAACCACTGCTTTCGCTCTTTACGGCGTTGCTAGCCCTAGCCGCCGCCCTCTCTGCGCCGCCGCTGATCCGGTCGCCGCTCTGTCACCGATCTCATCGCCAGACGCCGTCGCCGTACCTGATCGCCAGCGCCTCACCATCGCTCGCCTGCACTTGTTGGCTCTCCATCAGGTTGCAGCCACTGAGCCTCCATCTGCTGCCGTCGCTCATGGCCGCAGCCAACATCGGCACCGCCAAGGCGGCCGAGGACACCGCGCGTCATGCTGAGGAGACTGCGGGTCTCGACGCGTATGAAGCCGCGCACCAAGCCCTGTGGGCACAAGCTACTGCCGTCATCAACGCGCAAGCCCTGATCCCAGTCACATTGGAGCACTCGGCCAACAACTTCAGCAAATGGCGTGGCCTGGTTCTCCTCGTGCTCGGCAATTATGCTTTGACCCCGCATGTTCTCTCCGATGAAAATCGGATGGATCGCCCTATCTGGGTTCAAATGGATTGCACGTGCTCACCTAGATCTATGGCATCGTCTCCAACGATCTGCAGCAATCTTTGATGATTCACAAGTTTTCAGCTCGTGGCGCATGGCAATTCCTGGAACATAAGTTTCTCAACAATTGTGAATCTCGTGCTCTTCTGCTTGAGACCCAGTTCCGGAATCTCCACCAAGGCTCCTTGAACATCACCGACTTCTGTCGTCGGTTGGAATCAATGGCCACCGCAATTGGAGAATTTGGAGATCCTATTGGTGATCGTCAAATGGTTCTCACGCTTCTCCGTGGTTTCAATGGCAAATTTCGCCACATGGTGTCCAACCTCAAGATGCTGCGGCCGTTTCCATCCTTTGATGAGGCACGCAACCATCTGCTGCTCGAAGAGATTGAACTTGAAGCTGCTCCTCCGTCGCCGCCGACTGCTATGATCACCGCCACGACTACACCTGCCCGCCCGGCCGCGCACCCGACTGGTCCTTCTCCTGCACTGTCTTCGAACCCTAGCGGCCAAAGTAACAATAATCGTCGCCGTGGCCGTGGTGGCCGATCCAACACCACCACTGGCAACGACGCTCCTGGTGGCTCATCATCAACTTCGGCAGGTGTTCCTATGACATACCCGTCCTTTGCCCATCCATGGGCAGGCACGCTGCAGATGTGGCCCCATGGCGGTGCCCCTGCCAGCACTCCTCGGCCTCCATCGGCTCTTCATTCCATGCCTTACGGTGCCTACACTGCACCCACCTTCGGCCATCCTGGTCTCTACTACAGGGGAGCACCACCACCGTAGCACTATGCGCCACCACCTCCAGTGCCCCAGGCGGCACCATGGAACCCCATGCACACATGACTTCTAACGCGGGTACTCTCTCCCTACCTTCATCATTCACTCCTTCGTCTATCGTTGTCGGTAACGGAGCCTTGCTACATGTCACTCACACTGGGTCTTATGTTTTTCCCTCCCACTCAAGCAATCTCACTCTTAATGATGTCTTAGTTTCACCTAACATCATCAAGAACTTAATCTCTGTTCGCCGCTTCACTACCGATAATAATTGTTCCATTGAGTTTGACCTGTTTGGTCTTTCTGTGAAGGACTTACGAACTAAGAGCGTGATCGCCAGGTGCAATAGCTCCGGCGACCTCTACTCGTTCTCCACCAGCACCACTGCCCTTGTCGCTGCACCCACCTCCCTCTGGCATCGCCGTCTTGGTCACCTTGGCCGCGAAGCTCTTTCCAGGCTCATTAGCTCCAGTGCTATTTCCTCAAATAAAGATGATCTAGAACACATTTGTCATGCTTGTCAACTTGACCGCCATGTGCGCTTGCCTTTTAGTTCCTCGAGTTCTAGAAATCTTAATAAATTTGATTTAATACACTGTAATTTGTGGACCTCTCTAGTTGTAAGCGTTTCTGGTTACAAGTATTATCTTGTCATCCTCGATGATTATTCTCACTATGTTTGGCCTTTCCCGCTTTGCCTTAAGTCGGACACGTTCACTGCCATTTTAATTTTTTTCTCCTATGTGCGCACTCAGTTCAACACCACTGTTAAAAGTATTCAATGTGATAATGGTCGGGAGTTTAATAACTCCGTTGCCCGTCACTTCTTTTCCACTCATGGTGTACTGTTGCGCATGTCTTGCCCTTACACATCTCAACAAAATGGCAAGGCTGAACGTTCGATTCGAACGATCAACAACAACCTTCGATCCCTCCTATTCCAAGCCAGCCTTCCTCCGGTTTACTGGATTGAAGCGCTCCACACTGTCACCTACCTCCTCAACCGTCTACCCACCAAAACTCTCAATCTCGCCACACCATATAGTTACCTTTTCTCCACTCAACCCTCCTACGAACATCTCCGTGTGTTCGGGTGTGCATGTTATCCCAACATGGCCTCCACAGCCCCCAATAAGCTTTCTCCACGCTCTTTGTGTGTTTCTTGTCTACTCCTCGGAACACAAAGGTTATAGGTGTCTTGAGCTTCACACAAATTGTCTCATTATTTCACGGCATGTTGTCTTTGATGAGACTTCATTTCCATTCACGGACATGTCCACCACGCCTATGACATCTACCACTTTGGATTTTCTCATTGATTTTGACAACGCCACTGTGCCCCCTGGAGTTTATCTTCCTCATGCAGGTTCATTGTCGCAAGATCCCGTCATGCCGTCCCCCAACGACGTGCATGGCATTGTGCCGGACGTGCTTGGCGTTGTGCTGTCCCCTAGTGACGTGCATGGTCCTGTGCCGGCTCCCGACGATGTATATGGCACTGTGCCGACTGACCTCGACGCGCATGGCATAGCATCGCCCTCCAACGCTGTGTCTGGCCCTGCCATGCATGGCAATGTGCCACTTGCGTCCGTTCATGGCTCGGCCACGCTGCACCTGCTGGATGCCTCCGGTCATTCGCCGCCGACGGTTGGTGTTACCGGTCCTGCTGCCCCTGCCCCTACGCAGGTTGTTGCCAGCGGAACCGGTCGCACCGTCTCCACCAGAACTGTGTCCGTGCCCCTTGTCCACAACGACCACGGAATGCAAACCCGTGGCAAGTCTGGATTCGCACATCCGATCGATTGACTCAACCTTCATGTGACACCTCTGTCACCTCTGCCTCTAAACTTCCGGGATGCTATGTCGGACTCCAACTGGCGCACCGCAATGCAAGCAGAATTTGATGCTCTTCTTGCCAACGACACATGGACACTTGTGCCTCGACCTTTTGGCATCAATGTGGTCACAAGTAAATGGGTTTTTCGTCACAAACTGCATGCTGATGGTTCTCTCGACCATTATAAAGCCCGATGGGTACTTCGAGGGTTTACTCAACGACCAGGAATTGATTTCGATGAGACTTTCAGTCCAGTTGTTAAGCCGGCCACAGTTCGAGTTGTTCTCTCTCTAGCGCTCTCACAACACTGGTCCATTCATTAACTTGATGTCAAAAATGCCTTTCTACATGGCACGTTAACAGAGACAGTGTTCTGCATGCAGGCCTCGGGGTTTTTGGACTCCTCTCATCCGGACTATGTTTGTTGACTGAATAAATCTCTCTATGGATTGAAGCAGGCGCCTCGTGCGTGGTACAGCAAATTTGCCTCTCATCTCATCTCTCTTGGGTTTGTTGAGGCAAAGTCAAATACTTCACTATTCACTTACCACCGGGGCTTCGATGTTGCATACCTTCTACTGTATGTTGATGACATTGTCCTTACTGCTTCATCCACTGGATTTTTTCAGTTTATTATCACTGCACTTCAGCGTGAATTTGCTATGACAGATATGGGGCAGCTTCATCATTTTCTTGGTGTTTCCGTGAGACATCGAGCCAATGGTCTGTTCCTGTCTCAACAGCAGTACTCGTTGGACATCTTAGATCGTGCAAGGATGAACTCTTGCAAGCCTTGCAGCACTCCTGTCGACACTCACTCTAAGTTGTCCAGTGATGTTCCTCTAGTGGCAGACCCGACACAGTATTGCAGCTTGGCCGGTGCTCTCCAGTACTTGACTTTCACACGTCCAGACATCAGTTTTGCAGTACACTATATGCATGATCCGAGGGAAGCTCATCTTGCTGCTCTGAAGCGCATCTTACGCTATCTACAGGGCACTTTATCCTTTGGACTCACTCTCTACCGCTCGCAGCCCTCCGACTTAGTCGTTTACTCAGACGCCGAGTGGGCCGGCTGCCCTGACACTCGCGGCTCCACCTCTGGGTATGCTGTCTTTTTTGGTGATAATTTGATCTCTTAGTCATCCAAACAGCAGTCGATTGTGTCCCGATCCAACGTTAAGGCTGAATATCAAGCAGTTGCTAATAGTGTTGCTGAAGCTTCTTGGCTCCGCCAACTCTTGTATGAGCTTCACCACCCTCTTCAGCGAGCGATGATTGTCTATTGTGACAATATCAGTGCAGTGTACCTCTCCACCAATCCAGTTCAACATCAACGCGCCAAACACGTTGAGATCGACTTGCACTTCGTTCGGGATCGTGTTGCCCTCGGACAGGTTCGCGTACTCCATGTTCCAATGACATCTCAGTACGTTGATATCTTCAACGAAGGCCTCCCAACATCCGTGTTCCAGGAGTTTTGGTCCAGTCTGAACGTCCGCAAAGCTGCCGTTCTAACTGCGGGGAGTGTTAGCATGTAATTACCTTAGCCTGTGGGCCGGCCCATCTTGTATGCTGCCTCGGCTATATATACCTGTACGCTGTATATTATAATACAATCACGTTTACACGCACAGCTAGTAGGCTTGCGATCTTGCGGCTGCGATATCTTTCCAAAGTGAGCAGGGCTGGAGCAAGGCCCGAGCGAGGAGTCAAAGAATAGAGCCACGCCTCGCCTCGCCGCGCTTCAGTTGGCGAGGCGGCGGGCGTGGCCACACAGGCATGGGCATATACATGCACTAGTAGTACTAGCTGGTGCTGCCGCCCGCCCTCATCACCGCCGCTGGAAACCGAAGCGGGTGCTAGCTTGCATGACGCGAAAGCCATTGGTGAGTGAAGTTTGGCTGCTTTCAGTAGTTCACTTCACACGGGGGAAAGCCGAATGCCTTACTGATTAGAGTAGCAATTGACTCCTTAATCTCACACGCAAAAAAATAACATAAGCTGTATAGAAATCTCATGAAATACGGAATACTCCTATACAGTATCCGAAGGCCAATTCCAGTGACGAACCCAGCTTTAAAATTAGACTAGAAAGCGGCAATTGTCGTGCTTTTCGTGTATATTTTAATTGTGCACCTCTAGTTGAAGCACTATATTTTTAATTTATTATTTAATAAATAAAAGTATAGTTGACTTGACATGAATGATAAAGTTTTATAAATATATATTTCGGTCTTTAAAAAAAAGTTGTCGATATGGTTTTTAAAGTATAAATGTGACATTTGTTATCTATAAAATATTTAATAAAAAGTAGCTTCGATACACTTTTAAGAAAGTATTTTTTTAAAAAAATTATTTCTAATTTTGTAACTTAATAAATTTAAAATTATTTTTAATTTATATTGACAATGTTTGATTAAAATATTATGTTCAAAGCTACTATTTTTTTTCTTACACCGAAGTTGTAAGCGAGAAAAAGGTTGAATCTTAGTTCTCATATCATAATAATCAAAGAGCATTTTTATGAGATAAAACAATTTAAATGATCTAAATATATATTTTTATAATATATAAAAGTTTTTAATTGTAGCATATACTTACAAGATATAAAAGT
>BCLH01000470.1:84972-98842 GCA_001602315.1 Zoysia pacifica
AAAAAAAAAATTAAGGATCCTGAGTTTACATTTTCTAGATGCCTAACGTTTTGCACCGCGATTTAGAAGTTCGTTTTGCAACTTTGTAACCTGGAATCTGGACCTATCTTACATGTTTAGCACAAGAACGTATGACTCATTGCCCCCTACTGAATTTGTACCGTGATGCCTAGCGAATCCCCCATTGATTTTTTTTTTGGCATTTCACCGAATCAATAATTTCGAATATAGTTACGCTGGTGTGCCGCAAAATTAAAATCAAATACCGTTCCCTGAGTTTGAATTCGAAGAATAGAATTCCGAAAATAAAAGCAAATCCCCAGCAAGTTTGCACTTTGGACAAATGTTACGGTCTCCACCTTCAATTTTCAATTATCAGGTGGGAAGAACCGGTTCATCATGAGTGGCAAGCGCATAGCCACAAGCGTTCTGACGAAGCCGCAAATCATTGCATCCTAGTTCTTCCTGCCAAGCAGACGCGCGCGGAGCTCGGCGGCGTCGACGTCGGCGAACCTGTCCTGGGGGACCCAGCACCCAGTCTCGGGGTGCCTCATCCAGAAGATCTCCTCGGACGACGCGGCCCCGTTGCTACCGCCCTCCGCGCCGGAGACTCTCCCCGCCAATGCCGCCGGCGCGCTCTGCTGCACCTCGCCCCCAGTCGCCGCGGCAGCGTAGCCCCTCCGGCTGCGACACGATGATTCAAGAAACAGAGCATCAGAAGGCAGACGAAGAAAGAGAAGAAACAGGTGACATGGAGAAAGGAGAAGCATCAGAGCGCAGAGATGGCGGAGGGATCGGGGACGGAGGGTGCGAACCTGAGCGAGAGCAGTGCGGCGGCGGGAGCGCGATGCATTGCGCCGATCTTCTCGAGGTGGAGTGGAGGAGGGCAGTGCGGCGTGCTCTGGCGCCCCTGCCCTGTTCTCCGGCGCGTGTTTATTTAGGAGGAGGCGCGGGAGATGAGCGATTTGGTTCCACTCGGCTGTGCGGTGCTAGGGTTTTGCTCGGGGTTTTAGAGGCGCCGCCGCCGCCGCGGCGCCGCTGCCCGCGGCAGTGCCAGTGTGCGGCGCGGCTGACAGCTGGGCTTGGGTGGTGCGGGAGCCCTGCTCGAGGAGGTCCATCAAAATACGCGCCCATACCTCCGTTTCCGGCTCTCCGCGTAGGGTAATCCTTAATGTAAATGGGTACCATTGGGTTTTGTGGGTCAAAATTTTAGTTTATTTTATCTCACTAACTATATAAAATAGAGAGAAATTTAGTTTATTTTAAAAAATTTTGGGTCGACCACTGATTCAAAAAATTTAAAACTTACATCCTGAGTAATCCTGCATTGCAAGTAATTTTACTCCATGTTACTCGCGCGCAGATCAAAGTTCAAACCGACCATTATAGACGGTGGAGTAGAAGCCCATTAGGCTGTGCTCATGCGTCGCATTAAGCCCATCAAAGCCTCTCAAAGGAATTAAGCCTACAAATTTAGTACGGCCCAGCCCATGTTCGTCCTACCGGTAAAGATTCGAGCGAGGAGCAAAAGCGACTACTGGTCTGCTGCTGCGACTTAGACAATCCGGGACCAGTCCTCCACTTGGCGCCGATCTTTCTCCTCCCGCCGGGATTCTCCGGCGACTCCTCGCTGACGGCGAGCTCCCTGTACTGAGAGGTAGTAGTAGGTGGAGGCCATGGACTCGATGCGGGGCGCGCTGGAGCGGGCCAAGATGCTGGTGGGCATGGAGGTGGACGAGGAGTCCGGGCTGCCGCCGCCAGAGGAGCAGTCCTTCTTCGACGAATTCAACCGCAACTGCACCCTCACCACTACCCAGGCAAGTGCTCATCCCCTCCCTGTGCTCGCTTCTTGGATCCGGGTAGGTGAGCCTCGAACCTACCGAGATCTGGCAGCTGATCTCGCGAGGCAGCTCTTGTGACCTCACGGGGACCGGCGAGGAATCGCGGGACGGGTCGTGGTAGGAATCGCTCGTGCAATGCGGTCTCGCCGTCTAACCATGTCTCGACCCCTTTTGCGTGCAGAGACTATACGGTTTCGCGATATGCTTGGCTGCCGGTTTGACGTGCACCTTCCTGGTGAGTTCGCTTGCCTTGCTGCCTCATCACTGCCCCGATGCCTGCTCATCCCCTTCTTCATGTGATGACTGTTTCCTGTCGATATACAGTATATTGTTTCTGAAGGAAACTGTGTTTGTTTGTGTCTCTGTGTTATCAACTTGTTGCTTTTTGATATTAATCGGCATAAAACTTTCTATGATTAGTTCTAGAGGCTGCCTTTACAGAATGACATGAACAGCTATATGGATGTTAACGGATCAAGCAATTACTTGCAATTGTAATGTGTTCCTAAGGTGTTATCAACTAACTTTGGAAAAAAAGGGGGCAATTGCGTTTTGACCATAGATTCAGATGCTAATGGTGAAATGGACCCTGTTTTTTAAATTTCGCATTTTAGGCAGAAGTATGTTTAGTGTCATTAACGGTGTTAACTTCATTATGCAAATACAAATCTGTTCGTTTATCATGATAATCACATTTTTTTTTTTTTGAACCTATGATAATCACATCTTGAGCACATAAGGAATGGGCAATTTTTCTGTTTTGTAATTGTCCTTGTTGCACTTGGAGTTATCACATTTGCATCTACTTACTAGTTTGTTGCAATTTTGTTTCTTTTGAACTGCTAAGAACATTATTGCTCAGTTGAAATTTTCATGTATGTCATTGCAGTCGATGTTTGTATTCTTCCATCCAGTAAAGTTTGGAGTGACATTCACCCTTGGCAATTTGATGGCCCTTGGAAGGTCTGTCTCGTTGCTTGTCAAAATCCCTGATTATATTTTGACGTGGTGCTGCAGTAAAACTGAGTCAATGAACAGGCTATATGTTCATAAATTTAACGTACTGCACCCCTATGTGGCTATGTCTGCAACTAATAGCATCAACAGGCCTAATTTAGGATCTAAGAGGCCTCTAGCATATCATCTAAGGGACCCCTATTTGCTATTGTGCTTATATAGGAGTAGCACCTCTCAGTTATTTATTTTTGTATTCTACTCAGGGTTTAAAAAACCGCGGTAAACTGCTCGGTTTTCGACCTTACCGCTGCGGTTCGGTTTAGTAAACCGACCGGTTTTCGCTCAAAAACCGTAACTGGTACTGTAGCAAAAACGGTAAACTGTCCAGTTTTAGCGGCTAGCCGACCGGTTTTTGGCGGTTTCAAAAACCGGCACTGTTGCGGTTTTTTAAACCCTGATTCTACTCAAACGTTTTTATCATGTCAACTAACTCTGGGTCATTTGTTTGGCAGTACAGCATTTCTTATAGGCCCCAAAAGGCAGCTTGATATGATGCTTGATTCTGTGAGAATATATGCAACTGCTTTATACATTGCAAGCATAATAATTGCTCTTTTCTGCGCACTCTATGTAAGTGAAATGATAATTCTAACTCATGTAACAGGCATGTTCTTATGATGGGGATTGTGTAATCGGGTAATCACTCTTTTTTTTTTCCTGCACAAAATAGGTTCACAGCAAGGTGTTGACTCTAATGGCTATCATTTTGGAATTTGGGGCTCTTGTGTGGTAAGTTTATTACTTCAATGAGAATTTAATCATGTATTTACCCTGCATAATGCCAGTCCAGCTACATGTGCCACATTGAGTGCTATTATCGAACATTTCCAGCCAGACATCACCCTGAAAGGTATCAGTTTGTGTATAAGCCACATTGTATCTTGCCGAAGAATAGTTGATTCACATCTGATGACGTGGCACACAAACATGTTTAGATCTCAAATGGGATTATTTGAGTTTTAATTGTTGGAGTTGGGATTGCTGAAGTTTTAATTGTTGGCACCTGCAGGTACAGTCTTAGCTACATACCTTTTGCGAGGTCGGTTGTTTCGAGAGTGATGACCTCATGCTTTGACACTGAGTTCTAGATCAACTATCCATGTCTCTACGGGTCATTGCTGGGCGAGTAGAGACGTAGCGTGTACTTTTGACAGAGGAGGGAGTCACCTCGCCTCCCTCAACAAAGTTCTTGTAATCTTGTGAACTGAGTTGTGCATTTTATGCTAGAAGATCGTGTTAATCGTTTCTATTGTTTTCCCCTTCCATCGTACGTATATGTACGGTACCAGTGATTCCACTGTTCTCCTCTTTCCATAGTTGAGAAATACAAATTCACTCTGGATTTTGAGGAACAGCATTCTGTTATCTGTCCGACATGGGATTTTGTTTGTGCGTGCAGTTATGCTGCCAAGGTCAGTGATTGGTGATGCACTTGGAGCCTTTGTCCCCTCACAAACCTGACAGGGTCATACGTTTTATACTTATATTTAAGGCCTTTTTTAGAATGTAAAAATTTTATGAAGAAAATTTTGCAAAAATTAGTTAAATTTCACAAAAAAAAACACAGAAAAAAATTCTTGCATTTTAAAAGAGGCTAAACCTTTTACATACCTGGTTAGGCCTCCTTTGCACGTGAGAACTTTTTTTCTTGTTTTCTATGCTTTTTTTATAACATTAAACTAATTTATGTAAAATTTCTGTGAGATTTCTGCTTTTCAAAGTAGGCCTTAACTGGTGAACGTTTCTTCTTTTTGTGCTTAACAAAAATCCTGTGCCCAGAAATGGTTATAATTGTACTGAAGGATATAGACGACACCAGCGTGCACTTCCATGGCCCCTTTCACCACTTGCATTATATTGTTTATAAATTAACATGGCAGCTATTACAATTCTTGAGCATTACCTATTTTTTGACAGTCACTGTACGACATTAGATACAGAAACTGCTCGACTATACTCTTCCAAATTCTGCTGCTAATTGTGCAAGCCGTGAGCGCGGGGCTTGAAATAGCAAATGGATGCTGCACAATCTATTACATTTACACGCCTAATACTTACATTGATACAACTGATATTAGATTTTTACAGGTTACACTCTAGCTGTCAGAACCAATAATCACATGCCTATGGCTCTCTCAGCTTCTCCATCCATTTCGATTCCTGCTCCATCGCCCAGAGCCTGTCAGTTTCCAGATTACTATTATTTTAGCAGCTCTTAAGATAATGATAATGCACATTGGCGCACAATGATCTACAAACATAAGCCAACAAATCAATCGAAATCACAGTATTTAGTAGTCCTTACCTTCGACTGGGAGAGGTATTGATCCAAGGCACCATCACCGTAAAGGATCTTAGCTCCACATCCAGGTTGATCAACCGATCCTACTGCTTCTTCGTCTACAACAACTGCATCGATTCGCTTCTCCCCAGACTTCGCATCTGGAATCTGTAAGGAAGAGGCATATCTTTTGAAAATGACAAATATACATGCACCATCGAGTTTGCATGTAGATCAATAAAAAGATGGGAATGGGATCACCAGGCAATGTACCTCATACATGGAATCCATAAGAATATTCTCAAGGATAGTTCTCAAACCCCGTGCACCTGTATTTTTGGACATTGCCTTCTTGGCAATTTTTCCAAGTGCACCATCAGTAAAATGAAGCTTAACCTGAAATCCAACATGGAGCTGAGCTGAGACACTTCCGAGATCTTACTTTACACTTTTTTGTAGTAAGTACACTCACATTATTCATGCTAAACAATTTCCTGAATTGTTTACCCAGTGCATTCTTTGGCTCCACTAGAACCTAGAAGGATACAAGTACAATTATATCTGACTGTCACTATTCCATGCCTGATAAGGCAGCATATATAGATCAGAATAAGATGATAAGTACATAAGAGAGTACCTGAACAAGCTGATCCTCATTTAGAGCTGCCAAGCTAACAAGGATAGGAAAACGTCCAATAAATTCAGGGATAAGCCCATAAGCTATTAAATCACCGCTCTCAACCTGAATGAGAAAGCATATTGGACCCCCTTTAAGTTCACAGAAAATACATCTGAACTTATCCAGTCATTCTTTTTGACAAAAAGTTGTATAAGACCCATGGCTATCTATACTCACTGATTCCAACAACGATGATGTCACTTGCGCACTTGATATGCCGCCAGCCCTCATGTTTGCACGGACTGGTGCCCCAAAGCCAATAGAAGAATCTTGGCGTCTTTTTTTTTAAAAAAAAAAAAGTGAAGTGGAAATCACATTAGATGAAGACTAAGTAGAAAGACAAAAAACAGCAGATTCCAAAAAGTTAAGTCATAGTACCTCTCGGATATAGTTTTCTCCAAATCAACAAAAGCACCACCACATATAAAAAGAATATCCTTAGTATCTATCTGCATGGACGTGATGACCATTAGAGCATTGGAAGTAACCAATGTTTTCATTTGTAAGTTTGGCTTAAAAAACAGTGAAGACCTGCTTGACTGTTAAAATTTTCACTTTGGGGCCAACACTTTTGTGCAAAGAAAAAAATTTAACATGTTTCTAAATTCTAAATCAAACAGCCCGCAGATGATAGATATCAAAGCACTAGTTATGTAGGTCTAGGCCACTGCTCCCGCTTTGTATGGACTATGGAAGTGGAAGTCCACCATATATGCAGACAAAGGAGGCACAAAAAAAATTCTATAGAATTAGACCATGCATATGCTACAATTGAACTGGTTGATAACTTTCACAGTTTAGTTATTTTCAGCATATGCATATTAGAACTGATTGAAGATAAATTAGAACAATTGAACTTTTAATATTCTCAAACCAGCTATATCATAAAATAAAGCATGATGGAAACCATCATATTTCAACATGTTTGCAAGGAACAATGAAACAGCTTATAAAAACAGGTTTAACGTAGATTTAACATCATAAATGAGCCTGTAAACTTTACCTGTATATTGTCACCACGAGGATGCTTCCTTGCACCTTTCTCAGGGACGTTGACTATCTAAGCATGCCATAAATTTAAATAAAGTAAATAAATAAAAAAAATAGAGATAGGAAATTAAAATGTACCCAGTTTCCACAAAGATTAATGGTTAGCCATAGTTCAAATCTTAGTATCTGTGTCACAAATCAGGTCCTACAAATTACATTATAAGTGATTAGGTGGCCTAATAAGAAAGAAAATAAAGAGAATCTTGGGAAGATCAATAGTTTGAATCTCAACCAAGTGTACTGAGTTCCTTACAAAGTGATAACTGAATCACTGACACTGATGTAACTAAAAGAATATTTGGTGCCTTACATTGCACACATGCAAAACAAATTTGATAGTACAAGATAAGCTCTACAGCATATGGTGCGGAATTCTTGCTACGCATACAAGGTGTACAGAAGCAGATATCATTTGTATTTGTTACTATGTTATTTCATTTGATGGAGGATACACACATTCCACAATAATCTTGACATGTATTTCACTCATATTTCTCAGAGACATGCAAAATTTGAACCCAAATTGCAATTCAGAACGTCATATAACAAGAACATATGAGCTTACAGGCCCACAGGGAAGTTAATACATATGACTTACTGTTCCTTCCAGCATTTTCAGCAACGCCTGTTGAACTCCTTCACCAGATACGTCTCTACTAATGTTGAGGCTCTCAGCCTACATGTTGGATCATAAACTGATTAGTGTCCACACCGAGGCTGAAAATCCAAGACAGATAGAAGTTCCATACCTTCTTTGTGATCTTATCAACTTCATCTATGTACACCATTCCCTGTTGTGCTGCTTGCACATTAAAATCTGCCACCTAGAATGTCAAAACAGAACATCCAAAGCTTATTCTGATGCCATGATGTTAAACAAATGGCAGTTCAACTTTCTTCATATGTGTAAAGAGTCAAAATGCATACCGTGAGCAACTTGTATAATATAGATTCTACATCCTCTCCAACATATCCTGCCTGCATGAAGTTGGAAAAATTAATCCTTGGTCCCGAAATAAGGTCAGATAGTTCACAAAAAAAGAAAAAGAAAAAAAATGGGTACGAAGGAAGCTGACAAAGTTTATGCATGCAGTATAGCAGCAGCAAAATTGAATGCATGATCCATTTCCATTATTATTAAGTTAAATGTTTCCGTAGCAAAGACTGGTGAGAGTGATCATTGCAGCTCCTAGCATAATCTAACATAACTAGTGAACTAACATCTCACATTATAAATGAAGCATCCAACATTAGAAAAGAATAGATCTGATATCTATGCACAATCATATAACTAATTTATGTAGAATACTATGACACTACACTCCCTACTGACATAGCTCACATGATATCTTTGATGGATGCCAAAACATACTGTTTATAAATGACGTATGTTGTTTTTTAAACATTATGCATTGCTGATATTCTCTGGAATGCAAGAGTTTGTTAGTACTTGCCTGGGTCAGTGTCGTTGCATCAGCAATCACAAATGGTACATTCACAAAACGGGCTAATGTCTTTGCAAGTAAAGTTTTACCTGTGAGAGGAATTGGAATTGATTACTAAAAAAAGCTGCAGAGTGCCCTTTCAATAAAGTAGAAGTCAGAATTGACCTAATTCATTCATTATGTCAAAGGGTTGCAAATGTCTTACCTGAGCCAGTTGGACCCATTAACAGTACATTGCTTTTCTCTAGTTCCACATTGTCGTCATCATCAGCTTCACCATCAAAAGCACCCAAATCTGCTCCAGACCTAATATTTCTAGTGTATACCACATAATTAGTCACTGAAAGAAACTTGTAGATCCTATTTCCAATGGGTCCAGGAATAAATATGCTTCAATGATTCATGAAAAAAAAAGATTGAAAGTGGTAAAATGAAACTGACCCCTTTTGTAAAGATTGATGGTATATCCGTTTATAATGGTTATACACCGCAACAGATAACACCTGCAGGTTTAAACGACTACACAAACGTTACTGCTGAGTACCTGTAACATCTCATTCAAGCTAATCAAAACTAAAGTTTGTTCCATAACAAGAGCAAAGACTCATAAGTCCTTACAATGCCATCAACTCCTAAGTTCTTACAACGCCATCATGATCAGAAAGTGATTTAAATTTGGCTCAAAATATGCTTCTAAGGAAATCATAGACAATCAAATATTGAGCTGTAAAGGGTGTCAATGGAAGAAGTATTTACATCGAGAAGCACATATTTTGCACTGGCTCACCAAAATGCATAACTAAAACTCTATTTTTGAACACGAGAATAGCAACCAAAAAAAAAAATAGCACGCGAACATGCATACAGACACCAAAATTAATAATAACTGTGAGTACTCTACCTTCTTGGCTCTGTCCTGCCCGATCACATACTTGTCGAGGCCTTTACATATCTCCTTGGGCGTGGGAAGATCCTTCCCTAGATTAGAGCCACCCCATCCTTCTTTCCCCGTTCCCTCCTCCCCACTGCCACCGCCACCAGCTCCCCCGCCGCCTCCGCCGCCAGCGACGCGGACGACGTTAAGGTTTGGGTGGAACGGCGGGCCGGGCGGCACGTGCACGGCAACGCCGCCGCCGTCCCCGTCGTCGCGCGACGAGGAGCTCTCCCGGACGGCCTCCGAGAAGGAGGGGTCCCTGGCCCTCGCGTTGGGGTCGAGGAGGTCCGCCCGTATGCGGCCGATCTCCACGAACGTGCCCTGCAGCGGCGCGAGGAGGTGGGGGCGGAAGAAGTAGGCGGTGCGGCAGTTGGGGCAGAGGTTGAGCGCCTGGTAGCCGCCGGCGGCGGCGGGCGCAGCGGGGGGCGGCGGCCGGTGCGAGAAGAGGATGTCCATGTGCTTCGAGCAGCGCGGGCAGTGGGCCTCCGCGCGGATGCGGCGCGGCTCGGGCTCGTCGGTGGAGGACGACGACGAGCTACCCCCCGAGGACGACGAGGAGGGCCCCTCCCACTTGCGCCGCTCCTGGACCCAACGGTGCGGCGGCGGGGCGATGAGGGACGGGGAGCACTCGGTCGCGGTGATTGTGGAGGCGGCGCGCGTCGCGGCGCCGGCGAGGCGCCTCCACCGGAGGAGGCCGGACATGGTGTGATGGTGGTGGTGCGGGTGGGCGCGGATGTGGAGTTGTGGACTCGCGAGGAGAGTCGGGAGAGGGAGTGATGTGCGTGGGGATTTTTGTTGGGGTGGGTAGCTAATTTCATTCCGGATTGTTGTTTTCATTGAATTTCAATTTTTCTCTCTTGCTCGTGGATTTTTTATTTAGGCCTTTTAGCGAAGATTATAGAGCTGATTTTGCTAATAATTATTATAACTTATACTATAATTTATATCAAATACTTAAAACTCATCACTTATGCATACCATCACATATAATCACTTCTATATTTTGTAATATCACTTATAAACTACAAATAATAACTTTTTTCAACTTTTTTATTTTCACCACCTATAATCCATATTGAATAAGCTATTTTGTTAAATATTCTTGACGTAGAAAATAAATTATATAGGTAAGTTGAATAAGTAATTTTTCTGAATAATTTAAAGTGTGAGCAAGTTTTTGAATTATCGTAATCTTACCAAAAGCCCCTTTTACTTTTGTTACGCGGCTGGAGGGCCTACGTGGATTCCGACACGGCGATAACCGGGAACTTGGGGATCGGATAGGAGAGACTGATTCACTGTTGGATGGAGTTCTTGGATTGTTGGAAGCACCGTTCTTTTTGGTGGATGGGAGCCTTGTGAATATTGATCTTTGTAATCATTCTCCAGTTTTTTACATGTATTATTCTAAAAGAGCACGAGCTTGGAAATCATATTGTCACGGCCACAGTTCTGCCTTGAATTCTTGGAAAAGAATGTGTCGGCGTTCTGATCACCGACACAGTAAATATACGATCGTGAGGGATGGTATGCCTTCAAATTTGATATGGCTTAATCTGAGGTAGACTCAAGAGGATTTTTTGTCTGATTCGAGCCACCGAACGGTGTAATACCCTACGTCCAGGGAGCGGATTACCTCAAAGATAACGTTACAAGACGGGAGCCTCTCTTCGCGGGAGGATTTAGAGTGTGGGAAAATCAGGGGTGCTTGCAGTGGTGTTCGACTCACTTTTCTATCGCTCCCTGAGCCTCCCTTTATATAA
This sequence comes from Zoysia pacifica, assembly GCA_001602315.1. NCBI lineage: Eukaryota > Viridiplantae > Streptophyta > Magnoliopsida > Poales > Poaceae > Zoysia > Zoysia pacifica. The sequence continues at coordinate 95,983 of BCLH01000470.1, forward strand.
GGAGAGTCCTGAGGTTACAGACAATGGGCCCTACGCGATCCTGCCGTCTCGTCGACAGGTGGACTCTTCCGTCGTTGTCGACATCATTTCGTTCTGTCCAGACGTAGTCATGACCCGTCGCGTCGGGCATGTCGGCGGGTACCGTGATACTCGTCCGGCGCTACTGTGCTAGCTACAGTGCTGTCCCATCGTGTTTGACAGTCGTCGCAGCTTTCTGCTGGAGTGTCGCCGTGGTGAATCTCGTTCTGTCTCGTCGAGACGGATGGCAGCTGGTCCCCAGAGTAAATGTACCATAACGCGGTACCTACCTCCTGGGGGTCGCTTCCGGGGTTGATCCTCGGAGCCCGAGGTCTTCGCGCCCTTACGCGGCCATGATATGGCCGCCGTAGGTCGTCGCGGAGGGGTCGGAACCCGTGCCATCCGACCCCCGACCTTCTCCCGTTGGAGTGCGATCTGTTGGGTACCTGAGGTACGTTATCCCGACAGTAGCCCCCGAGCCTGACGCCGCTTCGAGGTCTTTGATTGAGGCGGCGTCGGGCTGGTCGTTCCGAAAGTTCGTCGTGTTCCTATGGGTGCGCACGAGCGCGCCCGTAGGGCGTAGCCCCGAGCCCTCGAACGACCCAAAGAGTCGGTCGGGGGCTGGATCGTTATGCAGACCACCTTTCGTTGGCGGTTGATCCTATCGGAACCGCTCCGTCGAGTCGTCGCCCGGTCCTAGAGCGACCCGGGGAATTGGCCAGGCATCGTGCCGATGGCTAGGGTCGAACCGAGGTCGATCTCGGTCCTTACGCTTGGTAGGGCGTCTGGAGAGCTGGCTTCGAGGTGCCGTCCGTGGTCGGCGTCGTGCCTAGACCGAGGTCATGATCAGCGTCCGATTGTTTGACTTGGCCCGGTGGCCTCGACTGTCGATTAGTCGATCGCAAGGGGTTTCGTTCTGCGTGCACGCATCGCTCCGACTTTAGAGGTCGGGCCGAGGTCGTTCTCGGTCTTTCGTTCAGTGAGACGCCTAGGTCAGACCGGTTCAATGCGGTTCTTGCCCATGATCAGCGTCGCGCCTAGGCTTTAGCCGTGATCAGCACCGGAACGTATAGTTCGGCCCCCCGGCGGCCTTGGCTGTCGGTTAGCCAAATGCGGGGGGTTTCGTTCGGTCGCCTCCTCTTATTTGGACCCGCCGTTGCGGTTATGGGGATCGAACGGCTCCCGTGCCTCCACGCAGAGGGCAATCGGGCCGTCCAGGAATTCGAACCGCCGGTCGATTCGAGCGGTTGATTTGAATTCTCGATCGGACGGTGTTGTGGGTGCGGCGGTTCGTGCGCCCGCGTCGCGTCGCCTGCCAGACGTGCTCTGGCAACCGTCCCGTTGGTGTAATTGTCACCGTCCTGTCTGCGGCGGAGGCGGCAAGGTGCGGCCCGGGCCCGCTCATCAGCGGGTCGCGGGTGGATGGCCGGGGTGCGCCTCGGGTCACGACCCCACGACCGAGCGGTTACCCCTCGGTCGATCGTGAGGGGCGCAGTAATTGCTCGGCCCTTTAAAAAGGGGGGCACGGTAACTTCGCGTCTCCATTCAGCCTTCTCGCTTCGTCCTTGCCCTTTACGTAGGAGTTTCGTTCGCTCTGCCTTCCCTCGTAGCACCGCTGGGCCCGGCGATCGTCGCAGCTTTCGTTTCTGCCGCCGCCAGCTGCAAAATGTCTGAGTGGGAGGCTTCGTGCGTCGATGATGCTTTGCTCGAGAGGTGGACCACCGTTGGGATGATCCCGCCGAAGGAGTCGGCGGGCTGGGTGGCCGGCTATGGCCATGCCGTGCCTGCGCCGCCGCCAGGGAAGATCATCAGCTTCCTGGTGTATCATGAGCGCGGGCTGGGGCTGCCCGTTTCCAGCTTCTTCCGCAGGATCCTGAATCAATACGGCGCCCGGCTCCACAAGCTAGCGCCGAATGGGGTCCTCCATGCCGCCATTTTTGTCACGCTTTGTGAAGCGTATCTGGAGATCCGGTCGAGCCTCCTGCTGTGGAGGTACTTCTTCCTCGTCAGTCTCCAAACATCGAAGAAGACAGGGGTCGACAAGCGCGTCGGCGGCGTGAGCATCATGCTCCAGGCTCGAAAGTCTCAGGAGTACATCGAGGTTGAACTAAAGACCTCGCTGAAGGGCTGGCGGGGGTCGTGGTTCGACATCGACAACGCCGACCCTCAGCTCCCGGCCTTCGAGGATGCGGTGCCTCGAGCGACGGGGTCCTGAAAGTCGAAGCTCTCGGCGGCCGAGGTCGAGACGATCCGACCTCACCTGGAGGCCATCTGACGCCTTCGAGACCAAGGGCTGACCGGGACGATGGTCTTCGGCGTCGCCATGCGCCGACGGATCATGCCGCTGCGCTGTCGGGTGCACAGCGTCGGGGAGTACGAGGGGCCAGACGACGCAATCTGCGAAGTCCGCGGCCGGCCTCTCTCCGACAAGGGGGTCCTAGCCCGGACCTCGGCCGTCTTCAAGGACGTCGAGGACGGCCTTAATAGGGGGCCGCGTCCCCTCGACAAAGATCATCGCCAGCTGGTAAGTGCAGCCTTTTTGTTTTGGTCGTGATATGTCGTCGGAGGCTGACTTTGGTGTCATTCAGGGTCCACCGGTCGCCATCATCGCCAGCGGGGTTGGGACCAGCTCTGCCGTGTTGCCGACTCAGCGGAGGGCCGAGCCCAACCCCACAGCGGCGCCGAAGCCGAGGAGAACCGGCAGGAAGCGGAAGGCGAAGGCAGGCTTCCTGGACTACTTGTCCAGGGGTGCAGGAACCGCCGTCTCGCCCGGGAAGCCGGCGGTGACGTCGCCTCGTGGCTCGAGGGCCGAGGGAGGCTCGTCAGCGAGCCAAGACACGGT